>JABYQR010000085.1:0-136935 GCA_022592445.1 Cytidiella melzeri | reverse complement strand
ATCTTTCCCAATCATGACGAGCCTCATGTCCTTCTTGATGACGTGCTTGAGCTTATGGATAAGCAAGTCGTCCTCGTATCCAGAAAGCCTGCCAAGTGTACGGAAATGTTCCGCGTACTTGACGAAGTTCTTATGCGCCAGATCTGTGTTATTGAACAAGGTGTTAAGCTCCTTTCGAGCGCCCTCCTTGTTGTCCCGTTGTCCGTACTGTACCTTGAGCTCATTTTCGAACTCTTCCCACGTTCCGATTGTCTGACCCTTCGTGAGCTTCTTGATCCATGGCTCCATGTATTGAGCCGCCGCGCCTGAGAGCCGGTTTATTGCGACGGCAATACGTTGCCTGTCAGTAGCAACGTTCTCGTGGACAAGCCACAGAGAGATCTTGTTCAACCACTCGTTGAACTTGACCTTGCCGTCAGTGCCATTGAACTCCGGAGGTTCGCCAATCTTGGGCTGGCGCAAGGATCCTCCTTGTCCTTGAGACAAGGGAAGCTGATTAATCTGATTGACCACATTTGTGATCGTTGTTTTGATCATATCCAGGTCAGTGTCCATCCGCTGGACTTGCGTGTCAGCAGCGGACTGCGAATATAGGTCTTGAGCGACCTTATCCACATATTCCTGGAGGTTATCCTCCAGGAGTGACAACTGGTTGTTCCAGATAAGAACCATCTGATTCATCATATTATGAACAATAGCAGTTGTTGTTTCTCCTTCAACCGTGCGAGTAAAAGCCCTTTGGGCTGTAGTGAGGTTATGGAAAATGTGCTGCTCAAAGTTTTCGACAGAAGGATTACAGACAATTGGCGTGATCTTGCCAAAAGGAACAGAGTGGGTGAGGTTAGCAGCGGCAGCGCTGGATCCGGCGTTGGATTGAGAGGCCATTGCTTCTAATTTCTTAGTTAGCACAGGATAAGCGAAATACTATTTCTAGTATAAGAAGAAGAGAAACACCACTTTTCACACATTGAACTCTTGTCAGAGTTGTTTTCACACATTAAATCCTTTTCAGGAAGTTGTCACCGAGTAAAATGAGGCTTGTCAGCCTATACATTTTATTCCATTTCCGCATATACAAAGGCGTTCATGTCAAACAGCCCTTCTAGTAGCTCTAGTATGTAACCCCATCTCCGATGTATGTCTACAAAGCTAATCCTGCCTAAACTCTTTAAGTCCTTTTTCAACATTCTCCGTTCCCTATTCGTCATCTTATCTGTGTGATTCTCCTTGAACCACTGTTCAACCATGAATACACGGCCAATCAGCAGCTGAGCTTTCTCCCTTCGAGTGTTGAGCTGGTGGTTAGATGATTGCCCACCACTCGAGAAGGAGGCGTCCAGCTTCTTGAGCACAGGCTCAAGCCGTTGACAAGCTGCTGTGACCATTGGTTCGAATTCCTGTTGACAAAGTATAAGCTTTGTCTTACGGAAATGCAGAGAGGCGGGGAGCGGATTGGGAGTGGGGATGTAAGCGCGTTGATTGCGCTCCTCAATACGCTGAAGGAGAGTAAGCTTTTCAGCTTTCTCCTTCTCTTGCTTCTCGATACAATCGAGAAGGCTGAGTTGAGACATGAGATGAGAGACCTGGCTCATGCGAGCTTGGTTCTCCTCATGCTCTATGGTGGTGTGAGCCTGCTCCTCGAGGTCGATCCTCTTGATGAGAGGCTTGTTATTGGGGTACTTGAGCCGGCGAGGCTTGCCAGCGTCCTTGAACTTGTCGAGAGTCTCCTTGGAGACTGTAAGGCGTTCCTGAAGTCTGGTGACTTTGTTGCGGACAGGGATAGAATAGGGGGTCTTGCAACCAGACCTAGCAGCGATGAAGCGGGAAAGAGGCATGGTGACTGTGTGACAGTGTGTGATGAGCTTGACAGCTCAGTGGTGTGCAAAACAAATCTCCATAAAGGAGAGGTCCTGTGTGTGTGTGGGGTAGTGCCGGCGTCGGCCTGGACTCTCTCTCCAGGTCCGGTGGTGTAAGGATCTCCGTCATGGTTCCACCCATGCGGCAAATGGTTGGCAGATCAGTATTACACTGATCCTAAGTCCGGCCAGAACAAGTTACCCGTCTTCATGCCTAGGCACTCATGGGCTTCAAGTTCTGTTGTCTAGCTCTTATAACAAGCTGTCTGACACCAGACTCCACTATCGCCTGTGGGGAGGCACACTTTCATCATGTTGGCATAATGCCAACCCCTGCTCTGATCAGCTCTAGGAGCGTCGGGCGAGAGGGTGATTCAAGTTGTGCGCATCAAGGCAATGCCTAGACATGACTACCACTTAGAGCCTATGGTCCGGCTACCTCTATTTCTAGAGGATTTGTAGAGGGGCCCACGCACAGGCACAAGACCTAGAAGAAAGGGAAAAGAAACCTCCAGCACGTCCAAAGACGTTAGGGAGTAGGGGCAGTCTTATCCAAATGTAACAGTTAGGGTTACTACTCACCAGATAAGTGTTAGACTTGAGGGGAAGATAATGAGATAGAGAGTAGGAGGTGTGGTGAGCGAAGTACTGGAGAGTACAGAGTAGTCCTTTATCAACAGAGTGGATAAGACTGAGGGGATATGCCCTCAGGAGTGCCTCTATATATACATGAAGGGGAGGACCCCAGGTACTACCCTAAGACCCCTAATACCTACAAGAGTAAGCAAAGTAATCTACCTTACTAAGCATGCCCTATGCCCTAGTGGTGCCAATTCAATAATCAACCAATAGCAATTGTCCCCATGACCTGACCCCATGACCCAGCTCCAAGGCTAGACTTGTTCTAGCTTGTTCTAAGACAAGGCTAGACTTTTCCAGAAGGTTCTAAGAACTATGACATCATCTAATGAAATGTTCTATACTATGACATCATAGTTCCAGCAGGTTCCACAATGTTCCAGAGAGTTCTATCATGTGATACACAGATAAGGAAAGGAGCGCATCAGCGCATCAGAGACAGGAGGCGCATCAGCGCATCAATTGATAGGCACTGAGAATAAGCACCGGAATAGGTGCCTGATAAGCACTGGATAAGCACCTAAATAGACGCCGGATAAGCGCTGGATAAGCGCTTAAATATTCCCAATAATACTGTTGCCTGGTAAGGCAAGGCTTGTAGAAACATTGAAAATCTGTGACAGTGTCGATTACTGGTAAACACAAATACTGGTTGACTATTGTTGACAATGCTACTAGATGGTTAGTACTCGCACCACTAGTTACTAAAGATGACGCCTATACTCAATGGGTCATTTTCTCTACTGAATTATTGACACAATATGGTATTTGCATCAAGATACTTCAAGCCGATAACAACGGTGTCTTTACCAGTAAAGCTATGACTGCTTACTTAAAAACTCAAGGAACTATACTACGTCTTACTGTACACAATACTCCTTAGCAAAACGGTGTTGCTGAACGTGTACATCAAACTGTTATGAACTTGATTCGAGTAAACCTGCATACTGCATCTTTACCAAATCGACTATGGTGGTATGCTGCATTATATGCAATGTATGTGTACAATTGTTCTCCTCGTACTATACTTAACTACAAAACTCCTTACTTAGAGCAATATGGCACAGATGCAAACCTTGATGGACTTCAAGTCTTCGGTCAGCCGTGCATTGTATACAACAAATATCGCACAAATAAACTAGCATCTAAGGGTAAAATGGGAGTCTGGACAGGCTTCGCTGAACACTCTAAAGGTCACTATGTTTACTTTGGACAACGTGTCAGAGTTGAACGTAACTTGCAATTTGTTGACTCTACAATATGAATTGAAGGGGAGAAAGAACTAAATGTCAAAAAACTTACTGCTGAAAAACAACTTGAACTTGAGGACAACCCTCACATAGAACCAATGGAAATCAACAAGCCTGACCCTACTGGTCCAAGGTGTTCCAACAGAACTCCTCAACTATCACGTAAAGCTCGTGGTCTAAACTACGACAAAGTAGACACTAACATTGCTTCCTACTTAACTGAGTTTAACACTTACTATGCTGAGGACGTCGGTGATCCTGTCACTTTCAAAGATGTTCTTAATCACCCTCTCAAAGACGATTGGTTTAAGTCTATGAAACTGGAGGTTGATACACTAGAACAACTTGGCACTTGGGAATACTGTATCCCGCCACCAAATGCCAACGTTACTGGTTCTTGCTTTGTCTACAAGACTAAGTACAAACATGGCAAAGTTACTAAACTCAAGTCAAGACTTGTTGCGCAGGGATACTCTCAGCGTGATGGTATTGATTACTAGGCAAACAACTTGTTCGCTCCAGTCACGCGCATGAGTTCTATGCGACTCATACTTACACTTGCGGCTTCACTACACTTCGAGATAAACCAACTCAATGTTAAGTCTGCTTACTTATACGGTAAGATTAACGATGATGAAGATCTTTATCTTTGTCCGCCGCCTGGCAATCTACTGCCCAACTTGCCTAAGGGCTGGGTACTTAAAGTACGCAAAACTATCTATGGCCTTGAACAAGCCGGACGTCGCTGGTACAAGGTACTATACAATATACTTTTCCAACTTGGACTCAAGCGTTCAGACTATGATAACGCTGTCTTCTACCTTTATAGGGGAGACAAACTAATACTTATACTCGCTGTTCATGTTGATGATATTACTCTCTGTACTATTACTTCTGTCGTCGCTGAACAATTTGAGATAGCACTTAGACAACATGTCGAAGTAACAAACAGTGGCACTATCCACTGGATGCTTGGCATGCAGATCGATTACGACAAAGCCTCTGGTGTTATCAAGCTTTGTCAACGTGATTATATCCAAACTATACTTAAACGAAACAACTTTGACCACAATCATACACGCCGTACACCTATGATACACAAGCACAACTTAGCCCCCCGTGACTCGAAAGAACCTCGTCAGGACGCTGACACTATTAAACAATACATGTCTTTAGTCGGTGGTTTACGACACGTCACTGACTGTACTCGACCAGACGTTGCATACTGCACTGGTCAACTTGCACAATACTTAGCTGACCCTTCTAAGGAACACTTTGCTGCAGCTAAACAGTGTTACCTATACTTGAAGGGAACGTGCGATTACTGGCCTGTCCTAGGGAACTAAGCAACTACTACTAATACTTCACTTGTCGGATATGCTGATTCTGACGGTATGACTACATACGGCAATAAACCAATAATGGGCTACACCTTTACATACAATGACTCGCTTATCTCTTGGTCAAGTAAGCGTGGTTCACTAGTAACACTATTGGTCACCGAAGCCAAATCATATGCCTTAGCGCATGCGTCAACTGAGGCTATATATCTAAGAGCACTCATTGACAAACTACTTATGGATCCTGTCAAAATGTATACTGACAGTGAATCAACTATTGCCTTGTTAGCTCACCTGACAAGCAACATTTGCAACGAACTAAACACTTTGGAATTCGTAAGAATTTCATCAGCAATTGTGTACTCAAGAAGTATATAACTATTCATCACATATCTTCTAACAATCAACATGCTGATACACTTACTAAAGCACTACCTCTCGAAAAACTCAAGCACTTCAATGAACTACTTCATATTTGTGCTTGAAGGGGAGTGTTCAACTATATTAATTAGACGCTTAACGTACTAGCGCTGTAGTTACCGTATATAAGACTTACTCTGATCAATGCAACGGCACGCACTTTTGATCCCCAACTCCCACTGTGTGATACCTCTCAGTCTTGCTCTCTCAACGCTCTCCACTACTTTCATAGCCTTCTAACAGGTAGTAAACAGGCTTTGCAAGCTCACTGTGCGGCTGAATTCCCCCAGTACACAATCAAAACACCTGTAATGTATAGTAGTATACTAATGCAGCAATATCATTGTCACTGGAGCCATGGAGCTACTGGAATTCATTGCTTTATTGATCTCGAAGTGCTTTATAACAGGTTATGAGTGTTGCTGCACAAATTGAACATTACATAGTAGGAGAAGAGAATTATAATAATTGCTCAATCCTATTATTCTATAGCTATGTGAAGATTTGTGTCTTAGAAATCCTTCCTGGATGCTGGGGAGGAGCGTGGGAGACCAACCTTGCCAATTGAGGAAAGCAGCTGTAACAGTTAAGACTCACCAGATAAGCTGTTAAACTTGAGGGGATAGAGTGAGATAGAGTGTGAGAGGTGTGGTGAGCAAAGTACTGGGGAGTACTGAGTAGTCCTTCATCAACAGAGTGGATAAGACTGAGGGGATATGCCCTCAGGAGTGCCTCTATACATACATGAAGGGGAGGACCCCAGGTACTACCCTAAGACCCCTAATACCTACATGAGTAAGCGAAGTAATCTACCTTACTAAGCATGCCCTACCCTAGTGGTGCCACTTCAATAATCAACCAATAGCACTTGTCCCCATGACCTGACCCCATGACCCAGTCCCAAGGCTAGACTTTTCCAGAAGGTTCTAAGAACTATGACATCATCTAATGGAATGTTCCACAAGGTTCCAGAGAGTTCTATCATGTGATACACAGATAAGGAAAGGAGCGCATCAGCGCATCAATTGATAGGCACTGAGAATAAACGCCAGAATAAGCGCCTGATAAGCACTGGATAAGCGCCTGATAAGCGCTTAAATATTCCCAATAATACTGTTGCCTGGTAAGGCAAGTCTTGTAGAAACATTGAAAATCTGTGACAGCAGCCGCATGTTAAGCGCTATTGAAGCACCCGAGTGTGGTGAGTGGTTTCTTGTGTTTTGTTCGCGTGTTTGCGAGTGCACCAGTTGAAACCATGATTGTGACATGAAAAATCACAAAATTGTGATGTTTGCGACTTCAAAAAAATACCCATAAATAACATCATAGAAACCGCTTGTTTTTGTGGTCACAATGGGCGGAACGAGTGCCTGAACGAGGATTTGTGACGTGGTCACGGTTTCACTTTTGCGAAACAAGTCCGCAGTCCTCATCATCACACGTCTATTTGCACAAGTTTTGATGGGAGACCAAATATGGAAGTTGAGCCGCCCGAGCAGCGGGGCCCTCTTGGTAGTAAAAAGGCTTTGAGATTACTCAACTCAATATCAAGTCTGCATACTTATACGGTAACATTCACAAGAATGAAGATTTCTATCATCATTCCACCTCCTGGCGACTTACTGTTACACTGGTACAACGCGGTAAGCAATCAATTTGGTACAAATACACATGAATGATACAGCTCATACCTGGTACAACGTGGTAAGCAATAAAGCTGCATTGTACCAGGTCCACCACTATATCAGGAGAATGCCTAGTCCGTTTATGTCAGCTGCCTCCTGTCACCCCTCCTCTTTCCTAATCCGCATGCTGAGGCGGGTCAGCATCTGACACCCCCCCCTTGACCCACATCTAGTCCTAATAACTTCATCGCCCTCCCATGCAAAGTCCGCGGTAGTGACTTTGTGAATATGTCAGCTGTATTTTCTTTTCCCGGTACCCTGTGGATGTCAATCCATTGTTTGTTGACACAGTCTCGAATGAAATGGATTTGAATGCCGATATGTTTCATGCGTGTTGTTAAGACCGACTATTGTCAAGGGACAAGTTGTCAAGTCAGAACCCCTTGGTGTAGCTACACACAAGGTTGGATGATGGTCTAGGCCGCGCAGTCGCTGTCAAGCACAGTGGCAGACAGATGATGGTTCGATAGAAGGAATATTGATACGAAGTGGATAGACTGAGGTTCTAGCCCCATGTCTAGCAGCTATTTATACATGTTGACCTAACTACTTTTAGACCAGTCCGAAGTAGTGGTAGCAAATTGGAGGAATAGAAAGGAAGAACAATACACAGAGAACATCCACTGCTTCGGAAAGCCAATGAGAGAAAAGACCGTCAAGATGCGGAAACAAGGGACAATAGAAAGGTGAAACATGAGGCAAAGATCAATAGAGAAGGGGTTGGACCCAAAACAGGGGATAGGTGGGGTTGGACCCAAAATAGGGGATAGATGGGGTTGGACCCAATGGAGTGGTAACGGAGGTATGGAGAGGCCGAGGGTTGAACCAAGGCAATGGTAACCAATTGGAGTTAGGTCCGAGGTTTGAATGGACACAAGGAGGCAACTAATGACATAATAGTCCGTGTTGAACGGAGGCAATGTGGATCAGGGAATGATGGAGGAAGGACAAGTTGGATCGTCAAGACAATTGTAAAGAAGATAACTAGTTATCAAGATAATCAAAGAAGGAAAGAAAAATAATAGGGTGTGAAGACCGTTTGTAACAACTTGTTGTCACAAGCAAAATTTTTGTGGTTGAAATGTGGGAGTCTAGTACCGAGAGGGTGGTAGTGAGGACGGCGTGAGACTTACAAAAGGATGGCTTCAAGGTCCTTCTCTGTGTAGAGATGGGGACAACCTTGTTTGTGCAGTTCTTGTTGAACCTCAAAGAAGGACTTGGGTACGTTACAACAGATGTGTATGTCTTTGGGCACTACAGTCACAACATGAGAAGTAAGCCAAGGGTCTGGGCCAATACAACATACTGGTAAACCAGGGGGGCTAAGCTTTTTGAAACTTTGGGGGAAAGGAAATGTGCGGTTGCGCAACATCCAGGCGAGCATACAGAGATTCCACCTAATGTCAGGAACACACCAAACTCTATGAAGAGTGAGGAAGTGACAACGGGGGTGGAGGAACAATGATCAAACTCGTGTGGGCGGTGATGACAAGGGAAATGCTGATGATGAAGGAGAAATGACAACAAGGGAGTAGCTAACAATGAGCTAAAGACCAGGGTTATATTAGTACAATGATGGACCTAGTACAAGGTGGACGTCACCTAAAGACCAGGAGGTATAATCTGAGGTCTTGAGGGAGCTACAGGGTGGGTTTATATAAATCTCAGACAAGGACCCCTGGTACCGGGTCTTTACTCCTAACACTGCCATGGTAACATATGGTGTGCTATGGTGCAATGTTATACAATGTTCCACAATGTTCCAGCACCTTCTATGATCATGTGACCAGTCTGTCACATGTACTTGATCACATGCAGGAGCCATGTGCCATCGATAAGATAAGATAAGGAAAAGAAAAGGAAAAAGTGTGCATGTTTGTGACAGTACTAAACACTTCAACATGTGCAAGAAATGTATCAGCAATTGTGTCACCAAAGGGTACATTACTGTGCACCATGTATCTTCTGCCAATCAGCATGCTGATACTCTTACTAAAGCACTAGCTCTCGAAAAAGTCAAGCACTTCAATCAACTACTTCATGTTCAGGCTTGAAGGGGAGTGTTTGACTATACTGGCTCCGTACTTAGGGTGCGCGTAGCACTCATTGTTATTGTATATAATTTGCACTTTGATCAATGCATCACTATCAATTTTGATCCCCATCTCTTTGTCTGACCACCACCTCAGTCTCCTCTCTCTACACTCGACCTCACTATCATACCTTGTAAAGGCCATGTACTTGCACATGAGTTGACTGCTCCTCCGCTGCTAGACCCTCTAAACTTCTGCCTCAATGCTGTCCTGCAATGTATGCAAAGTCACAACTTCACACTTGAAGGATTCCTTGTTGAGCTCTTCTGGGTGGGGTCTGATTATAGCTACCTCTTTGTGTTTTGTTCAGTTTCTTTGCATTCCATGTTTCATACCGCAAGGTTTTGCCGTGTTACTGTGGTTGCATTTATTCTTCACCATGTCAAGCTTACTGCATTTTACAGTGACTTCTTCATCTTTATTTGCAACCACATTTTGTGTTTATGACTTGTAGTGTGTCTTCACTGCATTTTTGGCTTATCACATGTATCACATGTCATGTTTATAAACTGTTTGCATGTTCATCTCATGGTTGCAATTAATCTTGTTATATTTCTTACTTTACTGTGTTTACTCTGTTGCTTGCAATGCACGTATTGTTTGCGCCCCCCCCCCAGCTCAACCACTTTATGAAACTCACCTTCCTATTTTGTTCCCTTTTTTGTGCAGGTGTAAACTAGGACCCTTTGACTATCTTACGAAACTATACACACTTTTGCACTCTCACACCCTTATACATCTATTCCCACTTCATGATAGGTTGTGATGTCTTTGGGATTGTCAATTGTTTCAAAGTGTGAGTCAGTGTCTCAGCAGTTCAACAAGCAAGGGTGTTAAAGTGGTGATTCAACAGAGAATATGGAAAGAGGTACAAATGCACCTGGAGTAGAAATTGTTGGTTTGGTCATACATAAACATTATATGAACTTGACATTATATAAAAGGTCTGCAGAAGGCCAGGCCAACTGAGCACCAGCATTGTCTAGCTTCTGTCTGAAGGGATGGTTTGTAATGTACAGTGACCATCGCATGAGCCGCACCATTTGTGCTTCAGCAGACTTTTTGCTAATAGAACAGCCCCCTAATTTCAGTGAATTCACAACCTGGTTCCAAAAAGCAATGAACTGGTCATCGGTTTTGTTTTGGAACTTTTTACTTATGTAGGTGTATGCGTCCTCCCCCTCTTTCAGCATGTTCTCATATGCAGCATTTTGAACTTGAGAGTGGGTATCAACTCGTTTGATGAGATTGACTTGATCTTGACCCCAATTCAGGCTCAGACAGCTGCCTGTGCATATGTTCTGGCTTGCCAAGCTGTAGCTGGGGTTGTTGGAGGGAGTTAGATGATGATGGGGTTCTGGACTGTTGTATGGGATGGCAGACACAGTCACTGTATGAAACGCTCTAGCACCAATAGTGGCTATGATAGTGAGAGAGATAGAGAGCTGCATAATGTTGCAGGAGTTTAAAGGGTGACAAAAAAGGGGATAAGACAGCCAGCTGTAAACATAGTCTTAGTACAGTGAATCAAGACAAGGGCATCACAAGCAACAGTGTACTTACTGACCAGCACTGCAGCAGCAACAAAGTTGGAGCAGTGTGTCAAAGAGCAATCTGAGAAGGGGGCAGTAAGATGGCCAGCTATGTAACCAATTTCAGTTCCAGGATTCAAGGCAAGTATAAATTAAACAAAGATACACTTACCAACCAGCACTGAAGCACTGAAAAGAGGTGAAGGGGCAAAAAATGTGCGCTGAGTGTCAGGATCACAACCAAACTCAACAAGGAGCAAGGGAGCAACAACAGAAGAGAAGAAAGACAAGCAAACTTGTGTGGACAGTGACAACAATAGAAAAGGTGATGATGTGTGAGAGAGAGACAACAACAAGGGAGAAGCTGACAATGAGCTAAAGACTAGGGTATATTAGTACAGTGATGATCCTAGTACAAGGTGGACATCACCTAAAGACCAGGAGGCAGAATTTGAGGTCTTTAGGGAGCTACAGGGTGGGTTTTATATACATCTCAGACAAGGACCCCTGATACTGGGTCTGTACTCCTAACACTGCTGTGGGAAGGTATGGTGTGCTATGATGTGATATTCTACAATGTTTCACAATGTTCCAGGCTTCTAGCACCTTCCATGATCTTGTGACCAGTCTATCTGATAACATGTACTTTATCACTGTTACCAACAGTCCCCACACCCTATCATTTTTCTTCACTTCTTCAATTACCCTGATAACTAGTTGTCTTCCTTAGACATGCCTTGACAATCCAAGTTGTCTTTCCTCCCTTATTCCCTGATCCTCATTGCCTCTGTTCGACACAGACTATTACATCATTAGTTACCTTCTTGTTTTCCATTTGAACCTCAGATCTAACTCCAATTGGTTACCATTGCCTTGGTTCTACCCTTGGCCTTTCCATACCTCTGTCACCATTCCATCGGGTCCAACCCTGTCTATCCCCTGTTTTGGGCCCAACCTTGTCTATCCCCTGTTTTGGGTTCAACCCCTTTTCTATTGCTCTTTGACTCATGATCCATCTTTCTATTGCCCCTTGCTCCCACGCCTTGACGGTCTTTTTTCCCATAAGCTTGCCAAAGCAACTATTGTTCTTTGTCTATTGTTCCTCCTTTTCACTCCTTTCATTGGTTACCACTATGTCAGACTAGTCCAAAAGTAGTTAGGCCAAAATGTATCACAATTCCTGAAGAATGAAGAAGAATTGTTCCAGTGTGCTCCAGCACATTGATGCCTTTTCAGATGTAACCTTTTGGGCCCCCAAAGTGTGGGAATTTGATGGCAGAATACAAACAGTACCAGTGTGAATAACAAAACAATGAATCCGGCTGGTAGCATCACACTGACCTTGTTATCAGCCCTTTATCACTTTTGCAATCAAAATGCAGTTTTTCTTTCTTTCATTTTTACAGACTGCATATGGGTACAAAGCTGTACATACAGTACACCATTGGATAGCACTATCATGTGGCAACATCCTGGTACAAACATACCATCAATTGAAGCGGAATTGAGCAAGTTATGGCCAGTCTACTTAAAAAAGTCATCCAGACTCAGATTCAAACTCCACTCCTGCTGGCAAATGATGTCAAGTTCTGGTCAGGTACATGTGCAGCAATCTACAAACATTGCTTGCTCTCTGAACAAGGAATACAATTGGAAGACATGCCACACATAGTATTGGCTCTGAGCAAGAATTACCAGTACTTTGGAAGCTCACTACAAATTCTCAATCTCTACATTCTTGGACAATGTAAATTTGTGGCTGCATTAGTAGTGAGTACTGTATTTGATTGTTTCAAACAGTTTCACATGTTAGTTGCTCTCCAAGCAGGAGTTACAATCAGAACACAGCCTGTGGCAGTTCCAATGGGGGTGAGGCAGTTCAGACATCAACAGTACATGGTTGCATCAGCAGCAAGCACTGCATTGGATTGCTGCACAAAGTTTTACAACCATTAGTTGCTCTCTAAGGAGGAGTTAAAATCAGAACATAGCCTGTGGCAGTTCTAATGGGGCTGACATAGTTCAGACATCAACAGGACGCGGTTGCATCACCGTAGGCACTGCCTTTGATTCTTCCATACAGTTTCACAACCACCAGTTGCTCTATAAGCAGGAATTACGGTCAAAATACAGCCTGTAGCAGCTCTGATGGGGGTGAGGCAATGCAGACATCAGCTGGATGTGGTTTCATCAGCAGCCAGCGCTGTGTTCAATTGGTCCACAAAGTTTCACAACCAACTTTCTAAGCTGAGATTACAATTGTAGCAGTTCCAATAGGGGTGATGCAGCTCAGACATTAACAGGACATGGTTGCGGTGGCAGCAAGCACTGCATCGGATTGTTCCACAAAGTTTTGCAATAGTTGCTTTCTAAGGAGGAGTTACAATCAGAACACAGCCTGTGGCAATTCTAGTGGGGCTGATGCAGTTCAGACATCAACAGTACATGCTGGCATCACCATAGAGCACTGCCTTTGATTCTTTCCCCCAGTTTCACAACCACTAGGGGCTGTATAACTAGGAGTTACAATCAGAACCCAGCCTTTTGCAGCTCCAATGGGGGTGAACAGGACACATGTAACATGTTCTGGGAGTTTATCTAATCATCTGGAAAAAAGTTTTTGTCCAGACTTATCAGCAAGAGTCCAGAGGATCCCGTACTGTATGGCACAGTCCGAACCGATGCTATGATGTCCAGACATGTCCGAGGTAGTCCCCACATACAGCGAGGTGTCCAGTGCGGTCTGCAGCAACACCCAAGTACCCGTTGTCAAGTAGAGCGGTATTTGTCATTCTAGGGTATTTGGTATGGCCGACGTCTACCAATCCATGTGCTGCTCGATCTCTGCCCTGCGGTGAATAACATAGGGTTACTAGGCATCGAGGACTATGAGAAGACATGGGCACAAGCTTGGAATGGGGAAGGAACAGTAAAGTCCAGCAGGTTGTTGGCATGGAAAACCAAAAGCAAAGACATGGGGGCAGTGATAAAATACTTGAAGGAGAAATACCCTCCTGAGTTGCTTGTAGGGCAACGGATGTCTGCAGATTCACTGTACAAGATTTCTCAGAATTCTGGAGGATATATAGTTCAGCCAGTAAGAAGTACAGTAGTTTCACCTTATGTGTACCTCGATTTACGGAATGTAGCTTGATGCCATTGGAACAAACATTTTCTTCTTTACGCTGTACTTACAACTTCCACCTCCTGTACCTCTCATACTTGCCTGTTTGTTGCGCTCTGAACAATGTACACAATGTGGTCCCAGATCCTTTAACTTCCCTGAACCAAGCATAGAAGTATTTGCGGCTCCAGTCCTCAGCCACATCGATCACGTCTGGCCACATTGCGTCCCAAGCCTGCGATTGTGCTACAAACATGATGCGCGTGGGTTTCAGTTCAGCCAAATTGAGAGTCGTTAACGTTGATAGCAGCGATGACAGGAATACATGTGGTATATTGCTATATGAGTGAAAACATGGCTCCGAGGACATATACAGGAATATCTCTCCTGCAACATATATAGATATTCATAAATACACTCAGACATGACATTCCACATACTGAATATTGTGGTGTTTAGACATACTGTCACTGCTCTGCGCACGAGCCAGTTGCAGTAATGGATAGCTATGTCACGAAAGAGGACGGGTCAGTGTCACTACAAGCGATAAACCCAAATTGTCACTGAATTCTCACCTCTTGACGCGCTTTGACTCGGTAACAACCAACATCTGTGCAACGTACTGGTCCAAATCTATTTCCATACGTCAGCACCCAAGATAAAATGACGCTCAAGCTTCTTACCTTGGCGAACCATGCTCAGACCAACGGCTGTCCAGAAGCCCAGCACCTTCTCGACGTTGCGTAGTCTGTCAAACGCCGACGGGTGAAACACAAGAACAAGCTCGCAGAGACCAACAAGAAACTGTGGGTTGAGCTTGAGACAGCAACGCATGCTCCAAAAAAGCCGTCTAGTCTCCTTTCCTTGCAAACCGCCGTGCTTCTCCACCAAATCGGACGGGGTGCACAAGAGCAGTATTGTGAGCTTCTCCATGCTTCACGGGATGCTCCATTTCTTGAGAGTTGCGCAGTTGGCTAGGCCGACAATACAATATTGTCTGTCTGAATGTATTGTACAGTCTTGAGATTTGTGGGGTGTGATACAGGAGGCTGTTATAACAAGAGCAGTGATAAGCATTTGAAGCTGCGTAAACACACACTGCATTGAGAATGTGTTTGGGAGACTGAACAAGACGCACCTAGCGCATCAAATTGTTGTCTCTCGGCACGCCGTTGCTCTTGCAATAGAACATCCTTGTGCCGAGTCATGAGTGTGATGGAGACTTACCGGAGTTGCTTGCAAACTGTCCCTTTGAGGGCAGCATCCAGCTTGTCAAATGTGTGGCGCCAAACGTACTCATCCCAAACAACGCCGTGGAATCACCGTAGTTGAGGAAATACACTTGTCGTCGAAGCGCAGGTACCGTCTGCAAAGCATTGGAGGTTGCCGGAACACAAGGGGTGAGATTTTGCCCAATGAGGCTGGTCTTTGTGGCATGTGAGTATCTGCTCAAAGTGCTGTCGGTGGCGGTGGTAGGGGCAACGGCGGTGGTGTCAATGACAGTTGCAATGTTGGTGGGATGGTGGAGGAGGTGGAGGAGGAGATGGTGGTGGTGGAGGTTGCACTCGAGGTTACAGCGGTGGACGACGCAAAGGTAAGAGCGCCCAATTGCTTAGGCGCTCAAACCACTGCTGCTACTGCCACCACTGCCACCACTTTGACAACCACCACGGCCACCACCTCCACCTTCACCGCACCACCCTGATTATCATTACCACGGTCACCACTACCTCCACTTTGACAACCCCCAGCTACCTCCACCTGCAGCGCACAACCTCTCCCACCACCGCCGCTAAACACCTCGTCAACAACAGCTACATCAAACACCTCTACCTGCGCCATCACCACCACCACATTGGCAACTGCCACAAGTACTACTGCCGCCACTACCACCGCCGGCCTCCGAAAACCGTGCTAACCGCGACCAAGACTACCACCTGATTCCTGACCCTCTCGCTAGCAGAGCATCCGCTGGCGTGAGTTTGTCATTTCCTCCTCCACCCTTGCCCATCAGGACAGCAGAGTATCCTGCCACAATTATTACCGCTGTCACTGCCACCGCCGGCCTCCGGATTTGCGCTAACCGTGACCAAGACCACCACTCTGATTCCTGACCCTCTCGCTAGCAGAGCATCCGCTGGCATGAGTCTGTCATTTCCTCCTCCACCCTTGCCCATCAGGACAGCAGAGTATCTGCTGTCCTGCTCCCACACTACTGCGCCGCAAGAGTTGCTGGGTAGTAAGGCCCAGCTAGCATATACAGGACCTCTTGTATTGCTCTCCGGTAAGTCCTTTCTGTCTACACCGATGTGACAGAACACTAACAAGGCTCTATCCTACGCGAAGTCAACGTCGTGAGGCTGTCACTGCGGATCTTGTCTCACGTCAATCCAGTACTAACAATAGCGTTAGCCACACCAAGCCAAATGCAGTCCTCAATTTTGCTTGCTGTCATGACTCATGAAGCATGGTGTTGTCCTTCAAGTTATGGCCAGAACAAGACAACCCAACCCATACCACTTGCAGAGAGGGCCTCAACGTATCAGACGCTTAGAGTTGAAACAAATCTATTTATTTCAGACATGCTGAAGATGTGTACAGACCACTGGGTGAGAATGTATCAATTGAGATATAAGGGTTCACATAGAAAGTTCCGGCCAGATTTAGGACATTTTCTGAAGTCCAAGATCTGTTGATCTCTGCACCGCACTTTGCTGCAAGATGGCACAGCCCAATGACTTGATCTGCCGGCACAACAGCAGCATTTGCTATATGGTGACGTGTGGAAAGTGAGACTTGATACAGACCAGTTGCAGCGTCGACTCAATGAAATGGTGTGTACCATTCCAGGTACACGAGAGGGTGGGCTAACTGGCTGAACTCTGCTGGCAGCTCAAATATGACCCGTATTCGAGCAGCACAAAGCCCTATGTAAGTCCATTCATATGCTTTTCTTTCCACTGATAAATCGTAACTTACCATCGAGCAATCCTTTCTTTTGTTTGCAATAGCGTTCTGCATCTTCAACTACCAACACCGGGTCAAAGACTCCTGATGTACCATGACAACGTCCTTGCTGGTCTACTGGTCCACTGGCACGGATTCAATGAAAACGCTACTCACTACCTAGGAATGGATTCCACGGCTGCTCTACCTTGAGCTGCTTGTAAGTGCTGTGCTCTGTTGCGCGTGTCAGACATTGAGCTGACTGGGGAAAGGTTTGCATCACAAATGCTTCAAAAGCAGGCAGAAACTCGACAGCTCCGTGAGAGCCTTCCAGGTGCTCGAGCGGAGTTTTAGAGGAGGAGAATTTCTTTGCCAGCCAATAGAAACACAGCGTGGTGCGGTGCAAAAACCGTAAGTCTGATCCTCCTTTGTCTTCAAAGTCTTCATCACTCTCTGGACTTGCTGGGTCTTCATTGCTAGGAAAACCTTCTGAAGAGATGTCTTCTCTACATTTTATCCATGCAAGGTAAGCAATGCACAGCTTCACTGCTTCTTGTCTGATCAACCAAGTCGTCATCTGGGCAATGTAGGCACGTCAATCACCGGCGCGGTAACCTGACTTGGCAAAGTCAATATGAAGATGTTCAGATAGTTCAGTGTTGAAGCCATCTGTGCACCCCTTCTTGCTAGTAGCTGCCAAGTAGTGGATCATTGAATGGATTTTTGCAATGTCAAAGTGTTCACGCACACCCAGCTCCACAAATATGTTCTTGTGCTGATGAAAGACAGTGAGTGCATGCTGTAATGCTCCAAGTGTGACTGAGGTATGGACATGTAGCTGCGCATAGTAGATGAAGTTGATTACGGCCTGAATGACAGTGAGGACTTTCGGGTGAATGGCACCGGCACTCAAGGTGAGGAAGATCTTCTGCATTTCTTTGTACTCGGTGCCTGTCCATTGCTGCACTGATGATATTCCTTTCTTGAAATGATGGAGCCCAGGTATATTTGACATGGCGTGGAAGCGACGGTCAAGCTCTTCTGCACCTACAATTGCAGTAACCCAGCTGACTAGATGATCCTTGAAGACACCTTTATGAAGCTGATGAAGTATATCGGGAGTGATGCACGCATAGATGTTGCAGTGGGGAAGATCTGCCCAAAAGGGCTGGTAGATAGGACGAAGGCCATCAGGTAAGTCGCCTTCTATGTCTCCGTTACGATGGCGCTCCAGCAGGTCTATCATCTCCTCCACTGAACGTAAGAGACATCTGTCAGATTCTCCACGCTGTTCAGGAAGAATCTTGCCCCTGGGACAATAATTCTCTTGCACATTTGTAATGAGGCATTGCTCAGGGTGATCCACAACGTATGCAGCAAGGATGGGGAAGATTTTACAAATGCCACCGTCTGCGCAAAGCATGTCTACTCCCAACTTCCCTGCCACTATCAAAGGTTCCAGAAGTGCGCACATACAGTGGTGATAGAGGCGATATGTTGCATAGCAACGAGTATCTCCATAGGAGAAGCACTCCAGTTTAGATACAGGTATGTAGCCAATCAGAACGGTAGCGTGTGAGGAGATCTGACGACGAGTGGCCTTAGCAATGTTTCCTATGGATAGATAAACTGGCCAGGCAGTCTGGTCTCCTTGGAACTGGGAGAGCTTTGTTTTGTCTGAAGCGTAGATGACAGGTGCAATGGTCGCTCCTTCTGGGAATTTTCTCTGGTAGAAGAGATCAGACATCACAACAACAATGTATCTAACTGCCCTCCTGCAGCTATGAACGCACCTGCAGATTCCACCACCAATCACTGGTCCACATTTTGTCGAAAATGCGGACAAGCCCCTCATCATCTGCATAGACCTGCTCAGGTGCGTAACTCATATGCTCCTCGGATGCAGGGTTCCCAATTAACTCGCGTATACACTCAACGGGGTTGTGGTGCCAGAGCTCCAGCTTCTCGGTCATTGCCTTCCCGTCCTCATCAAGAAGATTACTCACAACCTTGACCTCTTTGTACGTCCACTTCATACCGTCTGTCACTGGCAAGCTGTCAATCTGCTGCAGGAATTTGTACTTGCTTCCTGCGCTGACTTTGGATTGCTTAACCTAGAACATATTAGAACCATTGTGAGTTCTCATGGTGGGCTGCACATACCATGGCTAACTTTAGGAACTCTTCAATCTTGTTGTGGCCCACGTTCTGAATCAGCCAGACTGCCATCTCCCACTCTTCCTTGCTAGCAAAGGGTGCATGGTGTGGGCATTGTGCCTCGTTGTTCTGAAGCTCCCATGCTTCAAACATAGTCTCTCCTTGGCTGAGAACGTCTGCAACTGGTCCGGGGTACACTTCAATAAACCAGCAAACCTCTGCGCTGTCAATATTAAGCACATCCTCCATGGTAGCAGAATGGCGGCAATGAGGGGGAAAAGGATCAACGGTTGAAGGCACGTCAAAATCCATGTGCTCGTGCTGCCATTGCTGAATATCTTCTTCAAGCATTGTTGATGGATGCCTGTAGTGGTCGTAGCGGTCAGATACTGCTGCATCCCACTGTTCACAACATGCAGGGGTATTTTGGATGTGACAGGACAGGCCTATGGATGTAGGTAAGCGACGCTTGCAGAATGTGCATCAATTGACCTGTGCAGTTGTTGACATTGTACTTGGTGAGCAGGACTCTGCCGCGCAAGCCTCCTAAGTTTGAATGATGTGGCTGCAGTCCCTGTCACGCATTTGCTCTGGCCGCGCCATGTCACATCTGTACAGTCTAACTGACTAATCAAGCTGGTCAGCCTCAATCTTGCAACACCACACAGCTTGCTGAGCTCATCTCCTTCACGTTTTTGGCTTTGTGAAAATATTGTCACTGTCTTTAGCCTCTACAAATTAATGCCTCGTCAAAGCCCAGAGCCTCCTCCTGCAGAGGACCGTGTACGACGTGCATGGCAGCCTTCTAGCAAACAAGCAGAGCTAGGTGAGCTGTCTACCTACTAGTCTCCAACAGGTATAACTGTTTATTTTTTTCAGAAACACGCAAACAACTAGCTCAAGCAAAGAAGCAAATGCCCAAAATCTCTGCCAGTAAAATCTGGTGCAGTAAAGCCAAGAGGAATGGGCTTTCACTCAAGTATAGCAGAGTCCTGATACTCTATGAAGTCATCATCAAACTGTCTATCTCCAACAATGAGTGGAACTTCAAACCACGACATTCTCGTGCCATCAGGCCAACAACCCTTGTAGTGAATACACTCATCTGGCTCCCCATCTCCCACTTGACCTCTTTTGTCTTGCTCAAGAAAAGGATTGAAGTCTACATCCTCCTCAAAGAGTTCACGAGGCTGCTTTCCCCGACTGTTCCACCACACCGGCGCTGCATTGTGGAAACGTATTGCATTGCCAGGAGTTAGCCCAACATCAAATGCTGTGAGGTCCTTGATGTCAACCTGATCAATGATGTCTGGGCCATAACCCTTTGCACTCAGCAATGTACGATAGGTGTGCGCGTTGACAACACCGTGGGTATCCTTCATGAACTTGAGGAATTGTGGGAGGTTGTTTGGACTCCGAGAAATTGGAACTGACATGTTTGTGGAAGGAAGAGTAGTCAGGCTACCAATCGATGCCATTCGCGCATGCTTCGGGGTACGTGGAGCAGCGGGTGCACATGCCCTCTTGGTCAACTCCAAGATAGCAGCTGAGAGCTATGCAAGAGCAGTACCTTGGTCCAGCAAAGGCACAGCTACAACAGAGGCTGCATGGCAAGCAGCACGGCGGGCATTGAGAACCGGTCGCCGATTGTCGGGGTCAAAAATTTTGGTGCACGGTGGTTCGGACAGCGTAGCTACGTTCTCCTTCTGCATATTGTTCAAGGTATGAGTTGCGCGCTATTGTGAAAGGTGATCCAGCTTACCAAGGCGATAGACCACTGCTTGAGCATGATTGGGCTCAATTTCAGCTGGTATCCGCTGTTGTAGGTAAACATGAATCCCCCGTCGCGCTCGTTGGAGTACTTCTTCTCAAGCAGAATGCGGTATTTAGCAAGCGCAGATTTGAGAGCATCCATATCCCCCACTCAAATGCGCTGTAAACAGGGACATGTCAGCAAGTGTAGTAGAATCAATATGTGCAGAACTCACACTATTGGGCTGCTCGTTGTCACTCTCGTCCGCCTTGTCTCCATCTAGGCTCTCGCTGTCGGAGGACTGAGCCGCGAGCACAATTTTTAATGAAAACAACGCATGAAAATCAATTGAGTACATACCATATTGGTGTTAGACCAATGGCGCACAGTCTTCTTGATGTCCTCAAACTGGGCGTATATGGTCACCTTCAATGTCCCGTTCCGATCAAGTTGCACGATTATATCCATATACTCCTCGAGGGTCTCAACATCCAGCGCGTCCTTTTTCCTGTCAGCAGACATCAGTCGCTATACATCCAAGCAGGAATAGCCTCACGCACGCAGCTCTCGCAGGAAGGTACTTGAACGAATAAGGTTTTGATGCCTTGACCTTATACAAAGGTGCTCCGTTTCAATTGAGGATAGTCTGTAAAAGTCAGACATAGCTGTTCTTGTCATTGTCAAGTGTGAGAGTAAACAGCTTGTTTTTGCTTTTCTTTATGTCGAGCTTGCGGTTCTTTTTTCCAGTCTGTGCTGCGCTTGCCTTGTGAACAACACGTGTAAGTTCAGCCGACAGCTCAAGAACAACCGTGACCTTGTCAACTTCTGCAGGTAGTTCATTGCAGTTGGACATCGGGTCGAGAGTGAGAGTGGACAAGAGCCGGGTACAGGGCATTGAGAGGCAAGAATTTGAGAGCTGGTTCTACTTACTGGACGTCCCGGGCACCTCTGCATCACTCGCGCGCCTGAGGTGGGGCTGAAAACAAAAACTCACATTCCATATCATTGTGCAAACGGCAGTAACCAAAGTACATCTTATATACAATAACAACAAGCGCTACGCGCGCGCCAAGTACGGAGCCAGTATAGTCGAACACATGGAAGGCAACATCTCCAGACTTGGATAAGGCCCAAGTGTGTTGCATAGATTGTTCATAAGGGCGTAAGTAGTGCACAAAGTCGTAACAAAGGCAGGCAGGTACGCGTTCGGAGCAGGAGATGAAATGCTAAAGACACGTTTGATCCTCGCTCAACAGAAATCCAAACACCTACTGCAGAGACCCCCGCGTCTAAAATCAGACTCTCCACTACAGTGCACAACGCTCAGCTGTCTGTAACAAAGTGGAATATGTGTGCGAGGGGTAGAGGCTGTTAAGCTTTGAAGATGAGTCTTTTATTCTTGCTGCTTCAGCAGCTCTTCTTATATACATGTCTGTATCTACTTATGTAAGCAACTACTATACATGTCTACTTCAGCTATTCTACTGTATTACTAAGTGCATGACTTATGCATGACTCATGCTATGAATGCATGACTCATTGTATGACTAGGCTCAGCACTTGTACCAGAGGCGTACATAATGAGTAAATGACTCATGCTAGTACTTGTCCTCAGATGTATGCTTTAGGCATCCTCTGGAGTTATACTATGTGCTTTCCATGCCATTTCCTATGCTACTAGAACACAGACGTACATTTATGTGCAGTATCCCTATAGTGCTATACTACTTAGTCTACACAACCCATATCTGTATGTCTCAGCTAATGTGATGGTTACTACTGGAATTTCCATATACGGCTGCATAATTCCCATATCAAGACTGTGGGAACTCTGCTACCTTAAAGTGTCCTTGTAAGGCGTGGGAAACTACATATTATATTACTGTACTGGCACGACCTAAGGTTCGCGGCTTGTGACCGTGACCCTCAGATGTTCGAAGATTCGGAAGTTCAGGACACGCAGTGACCTGTGACCAACAAATATCTGAAAGTATCAATAGGTGCCTGTGTGTGCGCAGAGTGCTCCCCTCAAAAAAAATGGGGTAATATTATAAGCGCCTGAGGTCACACACCCAGCCGAAAGTTCAAAATGACGATGTTCGGAGGCCTTGTGACCGTGACCCGAACCTTAGGTCGTGCCAGTACAGTATATAGTTTTAACAGTCTGTCACACGCTCAATCTCCCTGGCAATTGAAGGTACTGTGACTTTAACTATCAGAAAGGATTAACAAACTTACCAGAGCAGAATGACCGTGCATAGTGTGCTAGCCACACTGTCCATACCAGCGGTTTCGACTTTTCCTTCGGAGAGGTGCATACAATGGTCGGGAGACGGTCAGGTAGTGGTCTTGACCCGCCAAGCCATTATGATTATTGTATGTACTCTTGGACTACGTAATTTTTTTTTGCTAACGCGTTTGTTTCTAGACACCGACATTAGGAATTAGTGTCGAGCCATCCTCCATTACAAAGCAAGCCAATGACAGCCAGCGGAGCGATGAGTCCCTTGGCTGGTACAGGACGATGATCGAACGGAACAAAGACCATGAACCTCATCAGTGGGCCATGGACTGTCAAGGTGAAGGCAGGCTGGTCTCAAACCGCAGCCTGCGTTACTGAACGCTCATAGACTGGAGCGCGGTAGCACTGGGGTCCATGGACTTGTCTTTTGTCGACGTCGCATGCTCTCCGAGCAACCTATCCTCCAACGCAGGGTATGTTTATATCATTGTCATCATTTTCGGCGCACGATTGAGAAGCCTGTCTCAAGCTGTATATTCGCCGTTTTAGACTCGAATTACGAGGTGTCGCTATACCACACAGTCAAAAATCATCTTACGGGTCAATGGCAGAAGGTGAGATTGCGATACTTCTATCAACATGTGGCAACTTATATGTTGCCAAGCTCGGAGGGCTCACGGCCGTTCTCGAGGCAATGGTCCAGCAAATCGCACATAGAAACGATAGTTCCAATCCAAGCTTACTTCTAACCTTGCATAAGCAAGTCTCTAGTGAGTCTCAGTATCCGTACGGCTGAACGGATTGATAGCATCTTCATAGGCATCGCCTGGTCTTCTCAAGGCGACTTCTGCATATCACCAGTATCCAGCTTAAACGCTTCACTTCTCGCTATAGGGACTTGCGCAGGTGCAGTACATCTCTTGAGGCATGTTGTTGTTGCCAGTGTCAGCCAAGATGTCGTCTAAGACTCATGAAGCTCAGCTATAACGCTAGCGAGACCACCATTATGAACCTCATCGAGACCGTCCAGCTTTCAGACAAGAAGATTACGCATATCGCCTGGTCGTCCTGGACACTCAAGTCAACTCTACAAGGTACTGGAACCCTTCATGTATGATGGCTTACATGAAAATTGACTCTCAGCCCTCTAGTGGAGGCTTTCCTTGCCTGTGGAAGTGCTGATGGCTCGATCGTTGTCTTGATGGTAACTCAGTCCTTAGTCCTCCCAAGCTCACCATCTGCGTCGCATGTACTCAGTGTTATCGTCACTCGAAGCGCGCCTGATACGCCTTGCAAATCGACAAGACGAACGACAGGTGCTTTGCGCTGGATCAATCTTCCAGACTCTGAGGTCCGTTCAAACTACTTTCCTCCACGACGAATTGTTGCTCAGTCTCCCTAGCCTGTGCTAGTATTTAGCAAACCAGGTACTGTAAGCTTGTGGAGACCTGATAACGCGATATCACCGTGGAGCGGACTGAAGACCGTCGCTTTGCAAGTGCAGAAGCTGTCAGTAGGCTCAACAGCACTGGCTCCCGTCTCCGGCATTGCTCATATACCAAGACGAGACACAGTCGTGGTAACTCTTTCCGACGGTTCATTCCACGTCGTCAAAAATGTATCTTCCGAGCCTTTGCTGGTTTCAGACAACTCTGAAGGTGACGAAAACAAGATCAGTTCAAAATCACTGTCTACTGTTGCCAGACAACATTTTGTTCGGATTGAAGGAGAAGAGACCCGAAAACTGGACGTGAACAGTACGCATGGGATGGCCTCCGCTGACAATGGCTCCACTTTTCTTTGGGTTCACGAGTGAGCACTTATCTTCGTGAGGTTACCGGTGTCATTCACACTCGCTTGCAGAGCGTTACGACCTACCGACTTCAGCTACAAGCACGACGCGCAACATTCCAACGTTGTCGTCATGGCAGAGTTGTTTGGTCGTGACTTAGAAGGTATCTGGCTCGAAGAATTGGGAGACACTATACGCAACGTCTCGTGTAGTAAGGATCACAGCGTCCACATCAATTTTTTCTTCGCGCTGACGCTTGGTTGCAGCCAGTGGCGATGCTCCCATCGCCATCCTCAGAGCATCTCTTGTACGTTTGCGCAGCACAGAGACCATATCTAAGCACGCGAAGAGTGTCCTAGGAGTACTAGGAAGCATTCACCCCGTGGATGACTCAACGGACATCTCGCTGCCGCAATGGTTTGATAATCTTACCGCAGAGATGCGAGAACAATACCGGAGAAGTCTCAGGATGCATATCTTTGGCCGGCATGCTCTTCTGTCTCAACGCCTGAAAGCATTTTTGGCAGGGTTTTGTGAGGTACGGTTTGTCAGTTAAAGGGACAGTTATATCGGGTTGAAACTATGTTGGCAGAAACGCTGCTCGGACAAAGAGCTGCGAGATTCCTTCCGTCTCACAGGCATATCCACCACCCGTGACATATGGTCCACCACACTGAGAATACTAGTCCGACATATTGCAGCAGCATTGCAGATGCTCACTCGTACGTCGTCCAAGTCCTCATTCACCCCACTTTCCATACTACTCTGACGACCCGACATACGTCCCAGCAAACGACATCCCCTTTGCAAGACGCACCGCCATTCACGGCAGCTGTTCAGGAAATGCAGACGTGAAAGCAGAAGCAGACCAGCTATTTACAACCCTAGCCACACGCCTACCCGCACCCACGCCCTATAACCTCTCAAGCATCCTGGAAGAACCATGTCCAGCGTGTCACTCCCTCATCCCGTTCGTGGATCTCACCTCGGCGGTCTGTCCAAACGGTCATCATTGGCGTAAGCACCCCTCTCTCGTCTTCTACTTTTTTTCTTTGTTTTTCTGCACAAGAGATTCATAAAGCTCACTTTTCGTTGTTGTTTTTCTTTGGGGGTTGGGTAGTACGCTGCTCGATAACGTCCTTCATCCTTACGACACCAATGGTGCGCACGTGCATGGGCTGCACCCGCAAGGCGTTCCTCCCACCTCGCCCAGGTGCTCCCGCGACGTCCTGGCTGCCCGTGGCTGCAAGGAGCTGGCTCGTCGAAGATCTGCTCGATGCGGTGCGGCGGTGCTTGTTCTGTGGTAATAGTTTTGTGACGCTTATATGAGTGGCTTGCACATCGTGCTGTTTGATTACGTGTCTGAAGGAAACATGCAGCAAGGAGGAGACTATCGTGTTATTTGTTTTTCGGATATGATGAATATCTACATGCGTGAACAAGAAGGAGTCGACGAGGAAGCAGGGAGACAGTTTCAGAGCAAAGACGACTACAAATACACTGGTGATACATATTTTGATCGTACAGCAAGACGATAAGGGGATGACAGTGTGCGAGGCGAGCCGAGAGCGGCGGGAAATAAGCAGTAAATAATACACAAATTCGGAGACAAGAAGAGTTTCCAAGGGGTGAGGGACGAGACGGATAGGAAAAGAACTCGAAAGCAGAGAAATATTCACGCATGCCATTCATCAAGCTTCAAGCACCAACGAAAGCAGGAGAAGACGCGCGCTGCCTCCTTCCCTACCTTCAGTGGTAGCACGTCACGAGCAGAACACCCAGACCCGACTGCTTCACGAACCCCCTCGGGACTTTACGCTGACCATTGCCACGGGACAAGTCCCTGATCAACGCCTTGCGGCTCGGGTGCATGACGTTGCGAAGAGCATCAAGGCCTTTGTTTCGAGCGTCGAGGTAGTCGCGGACGTTCATGAAAACTTTAGATTTGAGCAGTTCTTTGGCTGCTTTCATGGACCGGGGGAGGCTCGGGAGCTGCGAAAAGCTCTGCTGCTCGGGGGAGGTGGCACAGGCGGAGAGGAGACCGAGCTCGAGGATGAGGGCTTGGAGGAACGTCAGATTTGATTTCGCTTTCTCCGCTGAAGTAGGCGCGGCGAGAATTCTGCAATGAAGGAGATGAACAAGGCCTCAAAGGGTTGAACAGAAGAAACGCACTCGGAAACATATTGCACAGCCTCTTCGTAAACCGCTGTCTTTGCGTCCCCGGCCTCGGAGACATCGTCCACGATGGGTCGTTTCCCAAGACCCGACTGAGCCTTCGCACTAGCCTGTGCCTTCTTCGCCTTTGACTTCGTCGACGTGCTCGCACTGCGTTCCGCAGGTGCGCTCCCAACAGTACCTTTGCTCTTCTTCTTCTTCGGTTTCGTCGTTGCTGGAGCTGGCACGGGTGTAGTGGCGGCTGTGGTAGCACGGGCAGCACGCTTCCGTTGCTTCCTAGAGGAGGCCTTCGAGCTCGACCGGTCAGAGGCAGAGTCGGACTCGGTGATGTTCAAGTTCGACATGACCTCTGAGAGGCCGTCGAAAGAGGAGCTCTGTGCACCGCTCCCGACAAAGGAGGACGAAAGACTCGTTGTTTGAGAGGCAGGTTCGCGGGGTTGCGACAGGGGTGGGCTCAAGACGATGAAGTCGTCATCGGAAAGGACCCCTGGGGAGCGCATGGCAGCGAGCTGAGAGCTGCCACTGACGGAGAGGTCAGACATTGACCAAACAATCTCGTCGTCTTCGTCAGAAGTGCTCGCGTCCGAGATACTTGCAAACGACTCGTCTGAAGAGGACGTGGGCTCTGAGTGGCGGTCGGAGGCGGTGATGTGCTGCAAAGACGATGCTACGGATGCCGGAGAGAGCATCCTGACCCGAGAAGTGCCCCGAGACATTGTTCGCCGATGTGTAGGTGGTGTGTGTGTGTGGAAGAGAGAGAGAGAGGGAGAGGGAGAGGAGAGCTAGGGAGTGGTTGGTTGGCGGGCGCAGGAAATGAGTTGGAATGGAGGATATATACAGACCGTGAACGCGCTTCAGGGGGACTACTTACCGGCTATAGAGTGGCTGCGACGGATGCAAAAACCGCTGCAGATAACATAAATGCACAGAGCTCCCCAAATATTCCAACGAGGGGTCGACTCGTCAAGCAGAATATTCGAGTAATACGCATGTAGTATACACGAGGTCAACACGAGACGACGATTGCACTCTTCAATCCTGTGCTCTCTGACCTTCGCGGAGATACTTGAACAATGGACATACACGTCCGGCTAGAAAACAGACGATGCCTTGCGGCGAAAGGAGAATTGGGATTAGGAGAACCTCCTTTCTCGATATTGATAGTTCTCGTGAGCATCCTGGAAGTAAGCTTGAAGCTGAAGGCAGAACTTGAACGTGTTGTCATTCAAGGCAGCGCGGTGTCGAATAGTAGAGTACACGCCTCCAAGTCATGGCATGCCATATCTTCATTTTGTACACCGGAATCCAACATCCAACTCCGGAACTCACAGCACATAAGTAGTTCCTTACCTCACCATGACACACCCAAGCCGCTCACCCGCAGATCCTCCAATAAACGACACTGTTTCCCCACCCCGCAACAGCACGCTGCTCGACCATCGCACTCTTCCAAATCTTCCCGCACATATCCTTCACCTCAGCCTTCCGCTCCGTCAACATGACCCTCTGCCCGTCCGGTGCGTGCAGCGCCTGCGGAGCCGCAAAACTCCCTCGCTTGCCATTCCCTAGCTGGTACTCTTGATTGGCTCCCCACACGAGCAAGTCTCGCCCGCCGCTGCCCGGTCCAGAACGTGCGAGGGTGTCTAGCGTAAGTAGTACGTGGCCTGTTGGGGATACAGAAACATCGTGTGGGTAGATAGGCTGCATTCCGTTCGTCTTCTCGCTATCTGTTAGGCTGCGGCGTCAGGACATGGGGAAGCATAGTCTGAGATTCTCAACGGGGAGATCCCTTACATTCGAGCAGACCGCTGACGTTCTTGGTACGCACAGGTGTCCCTTGGCCGTTACTGTATTGAGCGTTGCCCAACCCGCCGTATTGACCGTTCCCACAGGCGAGTACATCAATGTAAGGTAGGGCAGAGCCGTCCGTGCGCTCGACCTTGAAAAATGTCAGATCACCGCCTATGCCAGCCAATATCAGCATTGCACTACCCAGTAGCAGCAACAACAGGAACACGAACCAGCGTAGACATCCAAGCATGTCGTTCGCATCGTCTGTGGAGTTGACCGCCACAGAATTACCTCGGTGGGAACAGTAATAGCCTCCAGTGTAATATTGCCACCTAAGCCAATCTGCCTGTAATGACGCTCGATAGGCAGTCATTCAAAGTGCCTCATTGCGTAGAACATACCCAAATTGGTTCGCTCCCCACCCAAGCACCCTCCCATCCGAGGTCTTTGCAAAGCTGCTGCGCGAACCCGTGGCGATCGTCTCTACCTTCACTCCCTTCAGCGCCGGGACCTCGAACAATTTGTCTGAGAAACGGATGTGCGAATCGTCGAAATCTGGCTGTGCGTCGCTGACGACCTGAGAAGTCTGTCTTCGTGATGACGATGTGTTGGCGTATGGATCAGATATGGACTTTGGTGTCAGCTCGATACTGACGCGGGCGTGATGCAAGTGCGGATGGCCAGGAGGAAGAGACCGATCCGGCACGTCGAACTTGCGGAATCCGAGCTGTCCGAATGTGTTTGCCTTCATGTCGATGGCATGCGCAAACGTGCGGCCGCTCGACGTCAACGCCAGAAGATGGTTAGTCCCTGCAGAGATGGAGACGAATCTGTGTCCACAGCGTTAAACGAATATTGGCGGTATCTGTATATGAGCGGGGCACGCACTTCTCTCCCCAGCTAAGCTTTTCGTGCGGGGTGACCTCTGCAAAGTCTACGTCTTCCTCTTCTCCCCACATCCAGCCGGTCCCCCACCAAGGAGTACTTGACGGCGTCGGAGAGCCAGCTTCCAATTTCTGCAAGGAACTTTGAGAAGAGAGCACATACAGCCTGCCTGAAGCTGAGAGCGCAAATATCCGATCAGAAGTGGCCTGTAGGGCAACGATATTCTGATCAAAGAGTGTGAACATCTTATTCAATCGCATACAACAGCATACATACCTTTCCTCGGAGCGTAAGGGAGGGCTTGCCGGAAGACGATGGGTGCGCGGCAGCGTCGATGGTACCAAAGTATCCATCCCCCCACTGGTAGACATCTCCCTTGGCGTCGATGCATGCCGCATGTTTTTCATGCAGCACCAGATCCCGTAGTGCGACGCCTTCAAGCCAGTCGGCGACAGCAGGGGTTCTTATAGACTCAGGAACATCCCGGTCGGACGACAACGTATGTGCCCTTCAGATGTAAGTCAGCTCTTCTGCCAATGACAACACAGGTGCTGTAAGCTGGACATACCTATTTGAACCCCACACGAGAGTGTGTAGTGCGCCGTCCTTCACGAAGTCTCCATTCGTGACAGCTGTGGGCCCCTTTGCACGCGTCAGCTCTGCGGACGCGTACGCCTCGTTATGGATGGGGTTCTGCGAGATATCCCATAGTGTTCCAGCACCGACTACAGCTGTTGTGAAGTAGAATATGTGGCGAGCATGTGCAACTCGAGGGGGGCGTGCTGACGCGGTAGATGTCCGCGAAAGGAGTCGTTTTGTCGCGTTAGGATTCCTGTTCTTCAACGCCCGACAAGCTTTGAGCATCTTAGTCGTGACAGGAGTAATTACGCAGAGGATGAAGACCAGCCTGCTTAAGCATCCAGTGAGGAGTGATCAATGCCAGTGGTAATTGGCATAGGCGCTTTAGGAGACTGTCATGTTGTACGCGACTCGGTATAACTTCAGCCACCACCTTACCATCTGGCACCCGCAACTCAAGCAACTAAAACTACATGGGCAGCGCATCCTCAAAGGCAACCAGACAATTTCCAAAGACAGCCTCGAAGCCAACATGGGCTGGTGCTCGTACACAACCTCCCGATGAAGCAGGTGTACCACAACTAAAGCAAGCCGACCAGCCTTCAGCAGCCCAGAGGGCGAGCGAAACCCGGACAGAAGGTATGCAACTGTAGTGTATTGTACTTGTACTTACTCACAGGCAGGCACCACGTCGTGATCGCTGCTCTACAGCTATCGAACAAGACTCCCGAGATCCTCACTTCCTCGCAAAACTCAACCGCCTTGGTCCCGTCAAAGTAGATCATCACATGCGTTCATACCAACCCGTGAGTACTTCCTGCATAATATTCTCCAAGAAGGAACCCGTTCGCCTAACATGGCTTTCTCCTCAGGCCGCTGACCTCGTTCAGCACGTCTACCAAACCCGCCGAGAGTCCGAGCTCGAGGCGCGCACCTTCAGACCCTCCCGAAACCACCTCCTCACCGCCCGTCTGAGTGAACTGCTGGACGAGTGCAAGATGGTCAAGTCCCCGCAGGATCTCGAAAGTCTGGCACAGCTGTATGACATTGACGTCGCGAAATTAGAGAACCTGCGCAGGCTTGTGAATAACCCTGTCGTGGATCCGTCGACCGTGGTCAAGACGGTCGGAGAAGACGGGGAAGAGAGGGTGTCAATGAAAGTGTGTATATTCGTTCACTTCTCGTTGCTTGAGTTTCTGCTTATATGCGTTGTGTAGGTTGTGTGGGAGTGAATGAAAGGTTTCCGCACATCAGGCTGTTGGTTTACTGACTACACTACTGGCTAACTCAACCCTTGGACGGCTCTGCCCCGTGGATAACGTTCGATATCGCGGCCAAGCTTTCTCAACAAACGATTCGTGCATGGTCGCACGACACATGTGAAGAGGGGGCGCAGGAGTAGCAAACCAGTCGCACTTGAGACTTCCAAAACTTTCTCTCTACGAGCCAGATGTTTGCAGAAGGGGTCCTCTATAATATCATTGGCGGAGCTTAGTCTTCCCATAATTATACATGATCATAGCAGGCGTGAATTGGTAGACAAAACAGTCAACAGAAAGAAAGGGGGAGAATGGAAAGGGAGGCAGACAAACGAACAAACAAAATAAGCTGAGACAAATGTCATCGAAAGATAACACTACACTGTATTTCACCCATTCCGATTCCGCACCGGAGCAGTGTAACTGACTGTCCTGAAGTTTCTTCCATCCTACATTCTTGGTGTGCATGCGAAGCGGGGACAGCGACAGAGCCTTGCTGCCGTAGGTTTTAAAGAGCGTGTCGTGTGAGGATATTGAGAATGGCGGGGCTTGTGATGGGGGTATAGGTGGTGGCTCACTGAGCAATCTGGGGATGCACACGCAGCGAAGAATGCAAAAAGAGGAGGCGGTGAAAAAGAATGGCAGCGAGCGACAGCAGTTGAACCATGTTTGCATCGCATGGCTTGAAGAGTTTTCCCGAGGATAAAAAGCAGAAGTCGTGGGGTAGTTCGTAAGCAGGATGTCGACGAGACCGATGTTTTGTGCAGAATGATGGATTTAACACTTTAAGCGTGGTAAGCAGGCAGGTTCGGAGAGTTCTGTTGGTACATTTGATACATATAAGCTTGGTAGACGTGCGGAGGAACACTTTGAGGAGCCGGCATGCCACTGTATGGAGGCGGGTTCATCAGGTTGGCGGTATGGCTAAGGCTCGGAGACTGAGTGCCGAAGGGAACAGTGGAAACCTGCGGCGAAGGAGCAGCAACCTGACGACGGGGCACTCCATTCCTAGGTGTGCCAGGCTCTGAAGAGCGCATGGCAAATGGGTTGAACGGATCGGTGGACGGCGAGAATGCTGAAGGAGGGTTAGAAGGACGAGGACGATTCCCATTCTGAGGCTGAGCCGGGGCGTATCCGGGATCGATCTGAAGACGAGGAGGGCCGGCAGCTGCGTTCTGCCCACCCATCTGCAACGCAGCCATCATAGAGGCAAGACCCTGGTCAGTGGACGGATAGCCAGCTGGTAAGCCTGGCACGCCGTAGCTATTCTGCGCATTGTACTTAGTCTTCGTAGGCTGCGGCACATTGCCGTTGTAGGTGGGCTGCAAGTTCGGCACAGGCAGTCCGACTTCCTCGATGAGACGACGGTAAGCTTGGGTGGCGATGACCTTGAGCTCGATAAGGACACGCTTGGTCGCCTCCACGTATACGGGGCGCTGCTCGGGCTCGACGAAGGGACTCGTCAGGATCTTATGGACAACGGCGACGCCGTTGACTTGATCACCCAAGACGTCAGTCAGGACATGATCGTTCGGGGACGAGAACAACGCCTCCACAACTTGAACCGATGCCTCAGGCTCGACCTTCTGGTTGACAATCCTGAGTACCGTCAGGGATGCCAACTTGTGAGTGCACAAATGGGAAAGGTGCGGCGTGAATCGTGGCGCCAGAAGAGTGTAACGCGACGGGAAGTTGGATGTATCCAGAAGCCAGGTCAACAGGAGGGCGCCATTTGGGTTGGTAGCGAGCGGGATCGAATTGAGGATGACTGCGGTGGCGATTTTGCGCTGCTGGTTGAGAGTGATATGCTGACTCTCCAGGCATGCCCTCATACTGCGAGCGCCGAAGCGACCTTGTGCGATCTCCCAGAGACGGTCAACCATCGCCTCGAAGAGGAAGTCCGTAGCAGGGGAACCGAAACGCAAGCAACATCTGTCTATAGTGAACATCGTCTCAGAAACCAAGAGACTGAACACTTACTGGACGACGTAATTGCCAAACTGATCCAGCAGCAAAGGCGGGACGTAAGGCCTGATATTCTGAGTGACGAGAGCGACCTCGTCTGGAGACTGAACACATTCGATTATCTTCTGCGCTGCCCATGTTCCGTTCTTGTGGATACCGATCATGGCCAGATGAGGAGCAATACGCTCTAACATGGCAAACCTTGGACCCGGAGAGCACTTCTCGAAGAGCTTCTGAACAACCTGAGTGATACGGTGACACTGAGTAGCTGTGCGAGCCTAACCATATCGCATGGATACGTACCGTATTCCCGAGCCAGTCGGAGGCCAGATCGACAATCTCTCCGTCGAGGAAATCAGCGGCCACAATGTCAATTTCTTCGACCGTGATGGTGCTAGTGTCCAAGCGCTTCCTCAGTTCTCGCAGCTTAGATGCATCCCAGCGCCTGTTATGAGGTCTCTCTGCCACGAGCGGAATAGTCGTATAGTACATGGTCGGAGGACGGAACTCTGCGAGAATATGGTCAGATCCCAATGCTGGCGTAATCGACGACGGACTTACCGGCAAGCGACTGGATATCAACCTCGGAATCATTGCTCCCTGCGCTCAACTCTCGCAAAATCATTTGTTGCTCAGTAATCGAGGCTTGCCAGCCAGACAACTTCGACGCCGCTTCCAGCTGAGTATTGTGCAGGCCAGATCCTATCATGCTCAAAAGCAAGTTGGATCTGTAATTCTCAACAGCACCGCTGAGCACCTGCTGGTCCACCGGGATCGTGGAAGCCCCTTTGACAGTGCGAAGAGCATGGATCGTCGCCCCAACGCTGAGGTCGCCCACACCCTGTACGTTGGGAGCTGCCGTTTCGTCTTGACCAGTTCCCTCTTGACCATTCTTTACTGGAACTTTCGCAAAACCGATACGAATCGCGCCAACATCGCTGCCGAGAACGTCTCTTCCGTTCAATGCCTTACGAGCACGGACGGCGTCATCGAGGCGCTCAAAGTTGACTGACAGAATTATGTCAAGGAAACATCATGGGCGTAACAGGGTCTGAACTTACTGAAGCCACAATTCTTGTGGGTTAACACTCGAGCAGACTCGATAGGTCCGTAAGGACTGAAGACACTGAGAATCGTAGCGGGTGTGGTAGTAGACGGAATAGAGCCAATCCACAAAGCACGAGTAGGTGTCGCCTGAAGCTGGGCATCCATACCAGCCAGACCGACGTTGTTTGTGCCAGATTTCGACGCGGGCCCTCCCGGAGAAGTCGCGACAGGGCTGTTCAGATTAGTGCCTTTCGCAGGGGCGACAGGAGCACTGTCCGCCTTTCCAAACCCAATACGGACCGTTTGGCCGTTCGGCATCCCGATGTCTCCACCAAGGCGGTTGAGCACATCCTCCTTAGCCCTGACGGCGTCTGCTTGATCGACAAAGTTCACAAAGCCACATTCCTGTGCGACAACGACATGAGTCAGTAATTAGCAACCTTCACAGGCCGGGGGTGCAAACCTTTTCTGGCAGCAAACGCAAGCTCTCGATGGCACCATACGGAGCAAAGACGTGAATGAGCTGCTCGCTCGTCACAGAGCTGTCCAAGTTGCCAATCCACAGTGAACGAGTAGGAGCCTGGATCTGGGAAGCAGGGTTCTCCGCAGACTTAGGCGATAGGGAACGGCCTTGGCCACTCGGTGCTTGCAGGTAGGGAGATGCGCGGTTACCAGCAAGCTCAGCGGAAGGGAAGTGGACCGAAGGGCCTGTGCGTCCTGTTGTTTTATCTGACCGCAGAATGCCCGTTGGCGTGAGGTTTCCACCTCCTAATCCCGCTGAGGCAGTGTCGCTTGCATACAGGGACTGCTGTAGGTCAGAAACACCCGTGCGGCGCAAACCACGGGACGTATCATCCAAGTTGCCAACAGAAATTGCACGAGGCCGGGCATTCAGTCCAACGCCGAGGTGATCACCGCTCTTGAAGCCCTTGGCCACGTACGCAGGAGACAGATAACTGTTTGAATCCTCATACACATCGAGGCCTTGGTTGAGATACATTTCCGCATTGTACAACTCCTCCTCCGTCTCCGCACTCGGAGTGGACAAAAGGGAGCCTCCAGCGGACGACCCAAGACGATAAGGGTGTGAGACTGTGGTTGCGCGAAGTCGCGATGGGTGCGTAGCCAGGTTGCCAGCAATAGCTGCCTGCGCTTGAGTACGCAGCTCGGTGATTGTGGCAGCAGGCGGTGGTCGAAGCGTATCGTCGAGGCCGAGGTAATCGAGGGTGTGCACATCGAAGTCGTCGTTGCCAGACTCCATAGAGGTGACGGAATGAAGATCGTCCAGGACAGGCAACCCACTGCTGTTCCTAGAAGACAGCCACGAAGAAGAGAAGATGGAGGGGCCAAACGCGTTGGAAAGACCACCAGCAGGGAGGGTCAGAGATCCAGAGCGCAAGCGACTGTTGCGTTCAGTGAGCGCAGAAGCTGCAGCCGAAGATGCGACAGAGGTAGCGTGACGTAAATTAGGCCGCACAGGAGCCGCCACGTTGTTGACGGGCGGAACCATTGTCTGCTGCTGCTGCTGTTGCCTCTGCTGCAGCTGATCCGCGAACGACTCCGTGGAGGGGGCCTGGCTCGGTAAATTGCTTGAAGCTGCAGCGAAGCGCTGTGCGGCCAGCTGAACGTTTGAGGGCAGGGTGCCTGCCCTGGCTCGCCTAAAGCCAGCTGGATAGTTGCTCGTGGGGGACAAGGCAGAAGAATCGGGCGTAGTGGAGGATGAATCGTTGGGAGGGGATCCGCCCGTAGCCAAGGCGCGCAGCGCAGGGGGTCTATATCTAGCACCTATCCTCTCCTCAACCTCCATTTCCCTCGCCCTGCACAAGAGGATGAGACGATGAAGCGCTGAAACGGTTTGCAAATACTTACCTCTTTGCATATGCGGCAGAGGGGGCAGGGGGAGGCGTTTTCCCAGACGAGACCCTGGAAAAGGAGCCTGCGTTGTCGGAGGCGGACAGAGACATTATAGCCTTGAACGAGATTGATGCGATTAGGTATTACTGAAAGTTTGTGGCCGGGATAGCGTACACCGTAGCACGATGCAAGGGCAAAACCGATGGGGCGATGGAAGTAGAGGCCGGGAGTGCGATTGAGAGCGACGTGGGTAACTAGGAGCAGGATGTCGTAAAATGTGGATGATTTTCTGCAACGAAAGCAAATTTTGAGGGGCTTAGAACAGAGATTTGCCCAGAACTACTACGGTAGGGTGGACTCCAGTAAATAGAGGACTAAGTAGGGTGGTGGTTGGGAGCAAGAGAGAGGAGTACACTGCACTCTCGACTTCACCAAACGCTTCCAAACTCCGCAACTTCGAATACGCGCCTAGCAGTCCACTTATCGTTTGCTCGTGTATAATGTTATCTTGCACTCATTGCTCTCGCCTTGAGCTTGTCGTGTCAGTGGGTGATCAACAGCGAGTATACTCAAGGCGCGGTGGAGGGCCACAGACACGACTTTTGCACGGGGAGTGCGCTTTGCGCATGCAATGATGATATGCAATCAAGGTTATGATATTTTCTGTTCTCTAATACGTACGCTACCAATTCAATTGAGTGGTGTTAGCTACTTCAGCATAAATTGCAGGCCAAGAGCATGTCGCTGCAACATATCAACAGGGCCCAAAAGGACGATAAAAAACGAAGGGGGGACTACGGGACGAGGTACATCGAAGTAGTCAGCAAAGATTAAGAATCAACCGTCCGTCTGATGGATGGTTGCAACAAGGGGGCTATTGAAATGGGGCAGCCAAAGATAATTGCGTCGTCGTCAGAATACAAAAGGCGATGCGACAAAATACAATGGAGAGTTACAAAAGCTGTAAGCATTATTCTTGTTGCCGTAGTAGAGCATGAAGCATGAATAGTGGTGTGAGCGAAATGCCCCAGTGGAGTGAAGACACTCATGAATGAGCCGGATTGGTGATTCTACTTATTTGCAGCAGCACGCGTGCGGGGCCGCAAAATCGCAGCTGTCGTAGCCACTCGTTTCGATCTTCGAAGCGGTTTTTCGCACTCCTTCGCGCGAGCAGCGCATGGGGAGACGACCTCGACAGCGGGAGGCTCAGTATACGTAGCCTGTGTTTCCAGCTGAATTGGAGTGGATTTATCTGGCGGACCATCAACGGGAGCCGCAGAATCCCAATCCGCTGCTGTGCACAACACGCGGAACATGGCCTCTTCCGTAGGACTCAACGGAGTTTCTGGCGAAACGTCGTCGTCCAGGGAGCTGGATGCAACCTTCATCGACGTCGAGCACAGCGCCCATGGATGATGCACAGAAAGCAGATGGTCCTCCACATCCCATTGAGGAACCGTACCTAGCTCCCATGCCGTTCCGGCTATTCTTGACGACGTTTCAAGTCGGAAAGGCGAAGTCGCATCCCGTTTTGCGTCGATTGTGGACCGGAAATGCCGGTCGAACTGTTGCGTGCGCTGATCCAATATCGCTTTCTCGCGTATGGCCTGGAACGACTTAGGGAAGCGTGCGTGTAGGCTGACAGACAAGAAGTTGTTCAGGAAGGAGTGGCTACGGAACAAATCTTGCGCAGTAGGGAGAGGTGTCCAGGTGCCACAAACCAACGAACTTCCCGTGGTCACGGTATGTGACGATGACAGAACCGAGGAGTCCGGTTGGTCCATCCCAAAGAATTGAAGAATCGGCGAGATATTGACGTAGCTTGTATCCACCCTCCTTAGAATAAGCGAGGAACCAAGCACCATCTGGTAGACAGGTATACCTGTGGGAAGCACAGGAGATGAATAAGGCGATATACTAGTGGAGTGATAGAGTGTCTTACCTTCCAGTTCCGTTGCGCAAATGGCGGGTACACAAGGTTGCACTGTTTGGTACAAGATCACTTCTCGCGTAGCGAAGTATAGCCCTTCACTCGTGTGGTCCGCAGGTGTCTCCTCACCAGCAGAGGCAGAGGCAGCTGGCAACTGAGACTGGGTAGAAATATGTTTCTGTGCATCGATGTCTGCATCATGGGTCGAGCGAGGCGGAGGTGCCATAACGTGTGCTTCCTGGTTTAGATTTTTAACATCTACGGGAAGGATCTTCGGCTGGCACTCCGATCGCCTACGGTCCAAGTTCCAAACGCCGTTGTCGAAATCATATGGCTTGACACTGTTAGGGCCGAGTACCTGGACATCTTTCCACAAGGAGTAGCTCTTGCGACGTGCTTGCAAATAGGCTTCATCCGGCGAGTCGTGGGATGTGCAAGGCGTGTCCATACCAAGGGAGGGCACAGCGGATGTGATAGCAGGGCTCGAAGCGGAGGATCCGCCAAATACCAGCCTTGGTTCATCGTCTTCCGTCTTGATGTATTCTATTGGACTAGACAACGGATCGGACACGCCAGTCTCCAGAGGGTCATTCCATCCCCAACTGTCCATATCTTCGAACTTCGGCTGGAACACGTTGTTTCCAATGCTCGCCGGTGCGTCTTCACTATCAGCGACCTTCAACCCTGCAACTCCACCATCGAGCTCATCCCACGCATCCAAGAGCCCACCAACGTCGCGAGGCTCCTGTTTGACGGCGACACCTTCGTCGTCGAATTGAGCTGGAGGAGATACGGGACCTGGACTCTCACCCCACTGAGTGTCTATGTCCTCCATGTCTGCAAAAAAATCATCGTCGTCTTCTAGAGCCCAAGATGACTCAGAACTGTATCGCAGCTTCAAGGAGGGACGAACGTCGTCCATTTCGTCGTCTTCGTCAGGAGAATCGGGAGGAGGAGACGCAGAAACAGCGCTGGTTGGTACAGAGGGCGAACGCCAGTACCTATCATGAGGGCCTGTTGACGGAAGCGTGGCATAGCTCGCAGGCTGAGTCTGGCCCACTTGACGAGGATACGCAGGAAGACACCACGGCGTCTCCTCTGACTGCTCCTCGCTATCGCTAGCGTCAGAAGAATCAGAGGCGACGGACATAGAGTCACTGTCAGATTCGTCTGATTCGGAGGGGTGGCTGGAAAGGTCTATGACTTCAGGAGCTTGGGAAGATGGCGGTGGCGAAGCGCTCAACTTTGATACCAGCGAAGGGTTCAAACGGAGTGTGAGCTTCACTTTCGGAGCAGGCCTCTCTTCCTCCGAGGACGATTCAGAGTCGGTCACCTTAGCCGCACACGACCTCATGGGGCGTTTGCGCTTCTGTCCACACTGTTCTGGCCTGCGTAAACGATCCCGTATACGTTTGCGCTCTTTCCCTGGATTGACCGAGGTACCTCGCCTGCCATTCTCTCCATAATTACAAAGTCTGATACCAGCACGAGCGAATGGACACGGCGCGCCAGCAGCTTTGCTGAGGTACCAGACCATGGTACCTCGACGAAAGTTAGTCACTCGGTCACCAGTAGGATTGAGCATGCAATGGGCGCCTCCAGTACGCGAATGCAAGGCTGGGACGAGGTCGTCGTCGGATAGTGTTCCGGATAGAACGTGGCGCAGTAGAAGGGGTTGATCTTGTTGATCCTCGCAACGTTGAATGTGATTGCGAATGTACGTGGTAATGGCTTGACCGGCAGCCGATGCGCTATGCCAAACACGCGGCGGGTGAGTGTGAAGTGAGATCCAAGGGGAAAGCGAACGTACTTATGGCACGACAGCCCGAACTTCATAGTCATATCCGCCAAGTCCTTGATGGTCATGGCCTTATTATCCTGTTGTTAAAGAATATATGCCATGTCAGACACAGGCCACATGGGACAAAGGAAGACGAGACGTACGACGGACATAAACGAACGACCAATGGCCTGGAAGACCTTACTGGTTGCATCTTCTGAATGCAGCATCACTTGTGGGGGTGGGAAGATGGGCATATCGGGTAGCTCAGCGTCGGGGATGGGCGGTGGCTTTGGTGCAGGCACCGGCTTAATGCGTCTGGGCATGTCTGAAACTTGGCGAAGACGAATGGAGGGTTTTATTACAGAATTTGAACGTATTCTTGTACCATACTGATGTTGAGAAGGGGCCGCGGGCTTGGACAATTGCAGAGGGTGGACTGGGGTGGCGACTGGAGAGTGCATTCGGCGCAGATCATTAAGCAAGGGCGTACGTCGATGAGGTCTAGAGGTCGTCGTCCAGCGATAAGGCGTGGGGTCGTGAAAGTACTGTATGATATTGGGTTGCGGGTGCGGGAGGGAGAGAGAGGACGTTGTGCGGGTGAGTGAGTTGGGAGGGAGGAAAGAAAGAACAGGAGAGACGCGGTCGAGAGATTGACAACCGCGCCTGAGCGGTGCCCAAAATGAACTAGGCTGATGGCCGCAGCAAGATCTCAGATGACGCAACCTAAATCGCCGTTTCAAGCTCCGCTCTCCCATCACACCCGGCATCCCGCCCCCGCCGTGTGCGCGCCGCCGCTACACACGAGGTCCCGCCCTTGCGCCATCGTCGGACACGGCTTGCTCGCGATGAGTCGGGGAGGTCCAGCAAGGGATTGGCGTGCTGGTCCCGCCATTAGCATACCTGGTATTCACTACGCTTTCGTAGTGTCTCAGGGAAGAACAAATCGAGGGCCAAGTGGGGTGACGCTCCTGCAAGCGTTACTTGTCACCGTAACGATGCCCTGGAAGCAATTTCCCCGGCGTCACTTTACTGTACACAGCAACGGGTAAACAAGCACTCACACACACCACGTCCCTCACAACTCCTCCCACTGGCCGTGTCTTGCATACGAACAAGCTCCTCGCTGTTGCGGTATCTGTCCTGGGCGCAAGCGCAACACGATGTGAATAGAGAATCTTCTCATGTCCTGGAGACAATAGCGGCATGGAGAAAGCGGCTCCGTGGTAGCATTCACTGAGGGGTGAACAATGCGCCTTGAACTGTTATTTCTAGCGGCAACGTCAGTTTAGGAACGGACAACCTACAGTCGCGGCTCCATGGCCAGATCAGCTAAAACCTTGGGCGTAAAGTGAACACATTTGAGAGTCCATTGGCGATACTGCAACAAACGCCTTCTACTACTTGCTGGGGAGTCTTTACGCCGTCAACGGTCGCTGAAACAATTGTTGCAAGCCCACAGACGGAACGAGCACGGAGTAGGAGGGAACATCTACAGCACAGGGTGTGAATGCGGCATTTAAACGACAAACACTTACTTTGACAAGTCAGTGGGTCGATAGGCAGGGAGTAAATCCAGAGGTCCAACCTCAAAAATATCCTCGATCCATACCCAACTTGTTTCTCAATTGCTTTTTCGGAGCAGCTGAGTGTGCAGACTGGGAATTGGGTTCACAGTGTCGAGGACGGAGTAGATCTGCTGCGGAGTCGAAGGGCAGTATGTCAGACCAAAATCCACAACGCTGAAAACGATGAGTGAAGTCTATGTTCACTCACCATCCCTACAGTCACATGGGACCCATAGTAGTAGCTGGAGTTGTTGCAACGTTAGAGTTGCTCGGGCCCCTGCGCGTTTACGACCACGCAGAACAGCGTTGAACGTCTCCAGCAACATCCACCATAGCTGCGTGGCAGCAATCTGAGCCATGTACGAAAGAGATCAATAAGCGTGGAATAGAGGATACAGATGGACAGTACGGCATACCTGACACCAGGTTTAGGGATACCTGCATACGCTGGATCGTCGACGACTACTTACTAGAACTCAAGTCACACCAGCTGACTGAGATGACAAAATCCACGAAACTGGGTTGAAATTTGCGACAGACATCGCCAGAGCAACGATGAGAAGACGTGCCAGTTGTCGTCCCGATGCTGAAAGGTGCAACTTGGAACAGGCTGCCTGGCCGACTGGGTATGTATAGCCGTAGTACGTACATATGTCAGATGAATACAGCACGTTATTCCACGGCCATATTGTGGTCAGCTAAGTGTGCTAAGATTTCTGGATAGTGCAGTGGTGAGAAGGTGGTCCATGACAAGCTGGAAAGCTCTGGTGAACCTTGCGTGGTGGAAGTTGCTGTGTAGCTCGAGTATGTGCCAGATCTGTACGGATCGAAGCTCGAGCCGGACCGGACCGTCGTGCGTCTTGCAAAATGATTCAGACTGCAATGATCAATTCTGAATTCATGCCACAACTCGAACTGTACAACGCTAGAGCTTGCCTCTAATCCTCACTGCCATAGTCTCCACGTATCTGCACATGAGACTGGCAATCACCCTAGCCTTCTGCCTTACTTACTCTGCTGCTTCTAGATGACGGACACGAACACGTCAAACTTATGCGAGCAGATAGTCAGAGCACACTTCGGTCCCTTAACAGCAGTACGTCAGGCTCATGCGCTGCACCCTCTCTTCAAGAATCTCATATGGTCATCAGAAACTAACAGCCGTACTCCTGCACCGCGGGCGGCTTCCCCTTGGTCAAATCATCCGCTTCGCCGGGCTCAAGCCTCGCACTGCCAGAGCAGCGATCATTGCCCTCGTCCAGCACAACATTCTATGGCACGCTCAAACCGACGCTGACGGAGAAGTGTTCGAGGTGAACACGGAGGATTGTCTCATGAGGCTGAGATACGGTCGTTATGTGTGGCAAGCAGAGCAGTTGTTCGGGAAGGCGGTGCGGATTTGGATTCCTTTGAACAAGGGTGGCGCACATCGGTAATTTACTGTCGCTTTAACAGGGCGCAGAGATTGTTCAGCTGATACTGGATCATGGCAAGCTTCGCCCGCCGGAGATTATATCGCAGCTGTCGATATACGATCCAATCAAAGGTACGAACCTTCATCTTGTCTAGTCATACTTGAGCTCAGCTGGAAGCAACGCAGGTCCCTCAATCTACTCGCAGGCTTTGCACAAGCTAGTCGAAGCTTCCTATTTAAAACCATCAACGGTTCTGTCACATGTCTCTCCGCGGGACACTCGGATACGATATGAAGCTGAAGAGAGGGCCGAAATACCGGGTTTCCCCGCCGCGAAGCAGCTCAAAGAAGCGAAACAGATAGCGGCGGCGCGGATCAGACGGGAAGAGGAGGAGGCGGAGAAGATAGGCATGGTAAGAATTCCTGTGTTCAGCTTTAGTCTCTGTTTTGACTCTTTCGGCAGAAACGCAAGGCTAAAGATCAGCATGGTAGTAGAGCTGGAAAGGTATGAGCTCTTCTAATGTATTGTCCGACTAATTGTGACGTTGGAATAGAAGAAGATTGTGGATGAAGATGTCGTCGACGTGAGTTTTTATTTATTTTGGCTTCAAAGGCTTCTATGTTCAAGTGCTGCACATAAGGACGACGTTTTCTTTCGCGTTAATTGCGAGAGATTCAATGTACACATCAGGAACAAGGTACTTCTACTCCCCGATATTGGCGTTATTTCTTTTGTTTAAGCACCTGCGTAGGTCATCGAAGATGCCGTGAGGGAACGGTTCAATGACCATGCCGCCATGGTGGTGAGGGCAACTCTTAAATCGACAGAAGCAAAACAACTGAAGTTGACAGATGTGCGCTCAGGCAGGTCTCCATTCTTAGTACCTCGAAGGTCGCGAGGCTCTGACATGATCTCACCATGTAGATCCAACATCTCTCGCATCTGTAGTCATGCAGCTTTGCGAGGACGATGACCTCACAGAAGGATTAGCGACGTCCTCTAAGAACGCCTCACAAATATCCTTGGTTAGAGATTACTGTGGCATACTAGCGTCGGCCGATAATCCGACGCCTGTTGGGAGGGCATCCTCGTTCCTCTCGGTGAATGGGTCAAAGGTGCAGGTCGAATTCGAGATTGTGATGACTCGATTACGAAGGCGGATTTTAGAGGCAATCACGAGAGAGCGGCATGGAGACGAGGGTGTAAGGATCGTCAGTCTGTTGCTGAGCACTGGGAAAATGGATGAGAAGCAGGTACGTGGCTCAACTTCGTGCACAATGATCAGCGTTAACGGTATACTTAGATCTCAAAAGTCGGTATGATGGGTCCGAAGGATGTTCGTCCTCTGCTATCTGCTATGGCGGCGGACTCGATTGTCAGCCTCCAAGAGGTACCGAAGAGTGCGGACAGAAACCCCGCGAGGACGTTCTACCTGTGGTACGTGGCGTTGATCACATCTCAGGAATCACTCTGAGATACCTCACTCGTAGGTATGTTGATCTACAGAAGGCCTACACTGTGATAATAAGCAACCTGTACAAGACACTGTACAACATCTCCAGGCGTAGGCAACTCGAGGAGGAGGAGTCCGTCTTACGCGCGATCTTAGACAAGAGGCAGCGGACTGACGTCAGCCAGGACGAAGAGAGGCTGTTGTCGAGAAACGAGAGGGAGGTGCTAGCACGATGGGAGAAGAAGCGGGAGAAAATGACAGTGTTAGAGATGCGAGTAGAAGAGTCTGTTTTTATTCTGCGCGACATGGGTGCCTTCGCTGTGACTGACGATTAACATTGCTTGAGTAATATTTATCGCTCAAACTGTATTCTCCGGTAGCTACAAACCGCATTCGTACCGACTCGTACCGTGAGCGACTTGACTCGGGAGTTAGGATAAGGCGCGGTCTGCCTCTTAAACCAGAATCAAGATCTGATGCACGTGACAGTCGCGTGACGCGCGGGATAGGCAAACGCGTCAACAAGCTCAACACGTGACCACGACGCGTTGCCGGCCTATATATTGGAGCGAGATAACTCCTGTTTGGCCTACCTACTCCTTAAGCCCCAACCACGCACTGTCCCCTCCTCCAACTTGACGCTCCTCCACCTCCCTCCCCATCATCTAGTCACCATTAGGACCGATATCCTCAAGTCAGTGTTAACAATGGCTGCTACTAAGTCTACCACGAAGACCGCCACCAAATCCAAGACTGCTGCTAAACCTGCTAGCAAGTCCGCTAAACCCGCTAGCAAGTCTGCTAAACCCGCTAGCAAGTCTGCTAAGCCTGCAAGCAAAGGCTCCGCTAAGCCTGCGGCAGCTCATCCTTCATGGAAGGACATGATCAAGGCTCGTAAACATGCTTGATGCTTGCGACGTCGGTTTACTAACATTGGTGCTGTCGTTCAGGAGTGCATTGTGGCCCACCCTGATGATGTCCGTGCTGGTGTTTCGCGCTCGGCTATTAAGAAGGTGTGTACTATCTGCTGCTCCGTAGTCAAACATGTTCTTACTAGTTGTAGTTTATCGAGGAGAAGTATATGTTAGAGATGACCGGCCTGCAGACATCCCAGTTGAACCGCGCTATCACGACCGGCGCCGAAGAGGGAATGTTCACTCTTCCCAAGGGAACTTCGGGCAAGGTTAAGCTTGCTTCCAAGAACAAGGTCGCTCCTGCGAAGGAGGTGAGTTGTGTCGTCGTCGTTTGCAACGTCCCACATGGTATTCATGCTCCCAACCCCTAGAATACCAAGCCTGTTTCGAAGACTTCGTCGGCGAAGGCAACCACAACGAGTAAGGCTACCACATCAGGCAAGACCCCAGTTGCTAAGAAGGCTACGACTGAGAAGGCCTCCAAGCCCGCTGCTGCTAAGACCGCAACGAAGAAGAAGGCCACCACTACCACCAAGGCCGCTGCAGCCAAGAAGACAAGCACCGCCAGGGTCGAGAAAAAGAAGGTATGAGACAAACGTTATCGCTTCGCAACTCTTCTCTCACATCGACGCTGTAGTCGACGGTCAAGGCTGCCGCTGCTACTAAGGCAAAGAAGCCTGTAACGAAGGCGTCTGCTAAGGCGGACTCGAAGAAGACCGCGAAGGCACCCACCAAGTCATCCACACGCAAAGGTATGTAGAAACGATATATACTCTCTTATCTCACTGATCATTCTCGCCTTCAGCGGTTTCCGTTTCTACCAACAAAGCGCGATGAGCTTCCTGAGCTCGTTGCATCTTCTCCGCCTCCCTGGTGTTTATTCAGGTCTATTATTCCTAGCGATTTACTATTACCTTATTGCCATTCCCTTTTCGTGACGGGCTTTGTACATACGCACTCAGATGAACGATGATTGTATGTGCGTAGGCCTTGTCGCTACTCGGCTTGGAGTTTACTTTTAGATTCGTCTTTGCCTGTATTGCTTGTACTTTTAGCTGTCTCCACGGCTGCAATGTATCACTGTGCATCCTTCATCCATTATACCTTGGCTCTTATCGTGTTATCTTGACGAGCGTAACCTCAACCACAGCCCATTGCCGTGTGGCGCGTCTGGAGGATAGGCAGTGTGTAGGCATTCTAGCTCTCGGTACACCTCTTTCCTTTGAACCTTCGAGAATGTTATCTCTTTGTAACAGTAAAAACAACACAATCAATGTCATTCGGCAATATTCAAGTCAATTGATTTGTCAAGTGTGATATCGGGTATGATACAGTTGAACCAGGCCACCCCCGGACATGAAAGAAGTGATCCAGCCGGAAACCTGTTGATGTTAGTTTTCGACGAGCGGTGGAGGTAGCGAGAAAGCGCAACTGGCACAACACTGTTAGTACAAGAAGCGGGAAGTACTTAACCTGAATCCATTTCCCGCATTTCTGGCCTGTCGTCCCTCAGGGATCACTGAAACAATGGAGGTGTGCGTGAGGAGGAGCGAAGGCTACCCAACCTCGGGGTGAGATATCCCAAGCACGAATGATGTCAATGCACAGCGCGAGCCAAAAACAAGCTCAGCGTGTGCGTATGCGTTTGAGATCTAAAAGAAGTATTAGCCACGCATGCTTGTAGTACACAACTCCGCACGTACGTGGGGAATCTAGAGACGCGCCTTCCAAAGTGCTCTCGTCGTCATCGTCTTCCTCTTCTCGAGAGCGTTTCGACAAAGTCGACAGTGTGTCTGAAGATTGTTTTGATGACGCATCATCCTGCGCGGCTTGTTCAGCATCAAAAGCCTCTGGGTCTTCCAGTGCATCCCAGTTTACAGCCTCATATGCATTAAGATCAGCGTAGTCTTGACCTTCGAGTGGGTCGTCGTAGTCTAAAAACGGGTTAGCATGTCGGTACACCATGGCGACGAGAAACTGACCGTAGAGATTTTCAGGATGCTCAAATTCTGCATTCGTGCCATGGTCAGTGCCACCATCTTCGCTATATTCAGTCTCTTGGGTTAACAATACTGCAATAATGTTATCAGTTGATACATAAGAGTAAGGCAATAGACATTACGGACCTTCATCTGCGGGAACGACAATAGGCTCGACGTCATGCTCAGGTTCTTCATCCTGGTCATCTACTGCGTAATCATAAGTGAAGCCCAAAGGAAGACGGTTGAACATGAACGCACCATCACCTTCGTCAAGCCCTGCGGTCACAAGCTCAGAATCAGGATCATCATTTTCGTCGACGTCTAGCAATTGATCTTCTTCGGGCTGGGGAACATCGTCTACAGCGCTACCGCCAAGATCCTCGGGCAGAGCCTCACCGAAGTCATCGTCGTCGTCTGGAAATTCCTCATATTCAGCGTATTCGCCGCCTTCATATGTGTCAGCAGAACGATGAACTTCGTCCGCATCGAGCTCCTCGACGGGAGGAGCTGCTGTGAGTTCAACTGCGTATTTCTCAACGGTGTCATCAACTGCTTGCCCTTTTGCGCTTTCATACGGATCATTTGCATCAGCTTGCTCATCTGTGGAATGACCGGCTTCTTGGTCGTTTTGCGCTGTTGCATCCTCCGAATCATCCGGCTTCGTTTGTTCTGCGGCGACAACTTCAGGTAGGGCACGTCCAGCCTCTGCGTTCGCACCCTGCTGTCTTTCGTCATTCTGCGCGTCATTGAAGGTGCTGGTGTCGCTTTCAGCTGAAGCAGCAGCGCCTCGTTCATCTAAAAAGAATGGATGGTGAGATCTGTGCTATAGAACGACATCGCCTCATGAATTTGCTCACCTGGTTGTTCTTCCACAACCGTCTCTCCTGATGCTGGTTCAATTCCCGCGTCTTGTTCTTCTGCTCCTAGAGCAATCTGGGCCATATGCTCGCGAAGAGCTTGGTAACGGTTTATGAAACGAGGGCCAGAGGACAGGCGTAGACGTAGCGGGCCCGACAGGCCTACACGATCATGGGTGTCATTCAGATCATGAATGCTAATTTGCGATGCGTGAACGTTATCCTGAGAATACAATTAGTCTCGAAAAGGAGAGAAGCAGCAAAACTCACTTCTCCTATCACCAAGTTCATGTCATACGCCTCGAAGATGAGTTCATTGTCAACAAGCTGCGGCAAATTGTAGATAACCTGCTCATGACGCAAAGCTGCGAAGACATGGTTCAAAGGTTCGTAGTAGAGTGTCGGTTGCTGTTGTAATATCAATGTCACGGCGGAATTAGTGGTCGAAGGCTCTCCGGGGCTTTGCGATCTAGATGAGGAAGGCGGATGGTTGAAGAGGCAGAGACTGGCGGGTTCTGTAAATGACAGTGACAATAATACAGCGGGAGGAGGGTCAATATACACTCCCTCGCTGATTTCGTGCGGATCGACATCTTCACCAGCTTCTACACCAGGAAATTCGGCAGCTTCAGCCGGAGCGGCATACTGGCCCCCTGGGTGGTCGAAGGACTCAGCCCTTCCTTCAAGGCCGGGTGCTCCGTCCAGAGGCTCCTCGCTCTCTTCATGTTGTCCTTTATGAGGTGCGGCAATCGTGCCCTGCCCGTCTGCTGCCGCCTCATGCTCAGCGAATTCATTGGCTCGGCTGAAAATTTCTTCAGCAGCCTCGTGATCGTAGGAGGGGCCATCTGATGAGGCAGCAACGCTGACCACAAAAGGTGGAGGTTCTTCTGAAAGCACTGGCGAGTGAGTAGCTGGCGGGAAACTTGTCGCAGCCTCCGGAATAGCGGAAAGGGTGGAGTCACCATCGACCAGATGAAGTGCTGTGGATGTAGGCTCCTCAGTATGCACGGGCGCAGCCTCGTCTGCAGCGTCCTGGAAGCTGGGCACCTCTGCCATAGTGACCGACAGGTCACCCAGCTCGGTGGGTTGCAAAGCGAAGTGAGTTTGTGTGGGCTCGTGCTGATGAGCATTCGGGTCATTTGAGAGTAGTACCGAATCCATGACTATTGGTGGCTCGTCCAGCTCTGCATCTTGGAATTGCGCGTCGCCGTCGTAGTCGACATCGACGATGACATCGTCCGCCATCTCATACTCTGTGATTTCTTCGTCGTGCTCGTCGTTGTGCTCCATATCGATCTCAATTGTCTCCGAGTATTCCGTCGTCGCCGATGTGGGGTTGTCGTCCAGCATTGTGGCCTCAACGGCTAGCCAGTCCGCTGGACTATTTTGCATAGAAAAGTCGGCGTCCGTAGCGTAGTCGAGCATCTGTGTGTCAGTAAACTCTACGAGGGTAGTTGAGGACATGTTGTAGGAAGAGAAGAATGAAAGCAGAGGTAAACATTGAGGCCTGACATTGCCTTTTTGTTGAGGTGTCCGGGGGCCGCAATAGCAAAGACCTATGAGACTCCTGCAATGGGTTTCACACATGTCATAGATTGTCGAATAATGAGGTTTTATTCAAGGTCAGTCTACTGTATACACACTAACTACTACTGTGAGACAAGGTTACAGGAAGAGATGCTCGACAGTTGCAAAACGAAATAGCAATATATCATCACCAGGCTATTATACTTGGTCAGATCATTCCGGAGTACATTGAGACTGCATCAACTCATTGCTTCGCAGATGTAACTTTGAAAGTACCATTGGGCAAGACCCTAGCCCTCTGGCCTGCTTCAACCCAGCCTTTGTCCCCGCCTTCGACTTCCTCCACGTCGAGTAGAGTACCAACACTCGGGCCGCGCATCCAAAGGGAGCCAGTGGGGTCTGCACCGCTTTCGACAGCGCTGTCATCAACGCCAGCAAGCTTAACCTCTATATTGATAGCTGGGGAGCCGACAGGCGCGAGGTATGTGAAAGCATAGGTATCAGCAGCGGAAGTGGAGGAAGAGGCTGTCTCTGCAGGGAAAGTTTGTAGATCTAGCGGGTGAGAGGCAAGCACTGGCCCAGCTACCATGGGATGGGTGTACGCATTGACGAGAGGAACTGAAAGAGCGATGCGCGCTGGTGTAAGCACCTGGCTCTCGAGAGCACCTGCAGCGTCTTCGATACAGATAATGTGGCACGAGATGATGGCTTGGGGACTGACCTTCGCTGACAATGACAGCACGCACTGTGCCTGCACCTTTGCCCAAGACCGACGCTCTAGCTGGGTCAAAAACAAATCTGTCCCAAAGACTCTGCTTCGTGATGAATCCCTCTAGCATATTTGACATCTTCTGTCGCTGCGCGATGGTATGCAGAAGGCCAAAGCTCTTTGCGTGTAGATTGATAGCCTGAGTGACTTCATCCAGGTGCGGTGGATGTACGAACAGTACAGTGGGGGAAGGGATTGGATAGCGCTCGGTACTCTGCAGGTCTGACAGGTCCCGGGACGCACCTGTCGCCAACGTTAGTATAAGAGAGTGCCTCAAATTTCAATCACGTACCAACGTCAAGACCGATGAGTCTAGAGCTAGCAACGGTGGCAAAGTTTGCACCCTCATAGATAGCAGTGTAGGCGACGGCGCGACCGTAAGCGGTAGATAAAGAGTGCGACGAGACAATTGTGTCTAACGATGACAGCGCTCCTGAGGATGGGAAGAGGGCGCGGATAGCTGTTATACCGGCTGTAATATTCTCATGCGTCAGCTGGGCACCTCGAATCGCCCCTGACGGTGTCGCATAGAACGATACGGTAAACACGTGTGAGGGCTCTGCGTACTATATTTCAGAGACTGGGACGAATGGAAGTATTGGTTGACTGACCAGGCGTGGTAACTACGACAGCGTCCAATTGCGCGCCTTGGCTCTCGATATCATCCCACCTTAGCACCTGTGTCTGCTCCAATTTCCGAATAAGTTTTGCGTCTGGCTCTCCAACCACAATGATGACATGGTTTGAGCCCTCGTTGGCATCGTACACGAGCTCCAAAAGGTGGGGCAAGAAATCTGCGTGAGTGATAATGGCGGAAGGCGGGTGCTCTTCAAGAACTTGAGACAAGAGAGAACTCGAGGTAAGAGTTAACGAAGGAATAGAGTGAGAGCTCAATGCCAAATCCGCAATCAAGAACTCTGGATGGTACAGGCTCAGCGCTAGGTGTTGTCTCGACAAAAAGTAACTCACCTAGTCCATCGTTCAAGAGTAGGAGGACGTTCGAGTCCTCAGGAACAAGCCCAGCTACTTTAACCAAGCCGGTCCCGACTGCAGACACACGTTGCAACAGAGCGGGGTTGGTTGTCTTCGAGTTCACATAAGCTAGTGTCATGGATGCGCCTTTATTACTGCTTACCTTGGTGGCCCAAAGAGTTCTAGGGCTGTCGAGCTCAGGCCTAACTAGGTCTTTCAGCAGGTGCTGATCCTTATTGGGTCTGACAGGGAACTACACGAGCATGAGTGCAGATCCACATTGAATGGGGTTCATCGTTCTACGTACTCTTCCCATCATGCCTGTGCTATAGTTTCGGTAAATAGCACTCTCTCCTGGATTGCGCACGCGAGCAACATCGCTCTGTCTGCCTAATAAAATAGGATGAACGAGCGACTGCGGTTTGTAGAGATTGTGGAGAAGGAACAACCCAGCAGCGGCTAGGCCAAGGATAACAGTCAAGTCATCTGTGACCAAATAGCTCGACATGATGGAATGAGACCTGTTTGCGGGGGTTGCACTAGGTTACAAGATAGAGTTGGCGCAATGGTGAACCACTACCAGCTTAGCATGCAGTAGCCGTTGTTGGTAAAGGGGATTTTGACAGTCACACCGAGCCTGCGTTGGCAAGATGTAGTTGGTCGTGGGTTGAGAGGGGGCGTGTATGGCCAGACGTCACGCGTCGATGTGTAACCTTAACCCAGCACTAACCAAGCACGTGCACCGCGTCCAATCGTTATTTAACTGCTTTGCCGCGCCCGCCACAGCCAGAACGCGCTGTCCTAGCTCTCTCTTCTACCACTACCAGCCCCTGCGTACGCTGACATGTCGGCTCAAGTGCAGCTGAATACCAGGCTGTTCAATTCGCGTCTTAGGCTGATAATCGATGCTTGGGTTGTGAGTAGCACCCATTCACCCATACCTCAGCTATTCATGTGCTCTATATTTGCTGTTTACAGAACGCGGGAAAAAATGATGATTATACAGCAATAGCAGACGCAGACGCGCTGTTGCTGCTTGCTGGAGATCCTGCGGGTGAAGATGAGCCAACAAGGAAAGGGACAGCCTTCCAGGTACGCTCTAGATGTTGCCAGGTCAAACACCACCTCATCAACTCGCTCACTGCGCCGTCCTACATTAGACATGGCTATTGGGTTATGAGTTTCCGTCAACCTTCATTCTTTTTGAGAAGACCCGTATTCTAATACTGTGTTCCGCCTCCAAAGGTGCTATTATACCGTCAAATTCATGACAGTCAGCGACTCACCCTTTGTAACAGCGAAAATATTGACGCAAATAAGGGATGGGAACCCTCCAATTCCCGTAGAGATTCTTGCACAAGCTAAAGCCAAAGATCCGCCCACGAATGCCCTCCTTCAATTCACAGAAGCTTATACAAGTCACCTCCGAGTCGGTACCCTTACTAAAGAGACCCACACCGGAAAACTCGTGGATGAGTGGAACAGGGTGATGTCGGAGGCTGCGCAGAAGCCGGAACTTGTGGATATGGCTCCTTCAGTCTCATCTTTTATGGCTCCGAAAGATGAAGATGAGTTGGTATGCAGTATTTTCGGGATTGCGTGGCTGGGCAACACTGACTGCGCGTGTGAAATGTACAGAAAGCTATACGCACTGCGGCCAATCTCACATCTACGCTTCTTGCGCACCATGTAGCTGTCAAACTGGAGACGATACTTGACCGAGAGGCCAAGATATCGCACGAAGCCTTCGCTGCTCAGATCGAAGCGCGACTCGGTTATGGCGAGGGCGAGAACGCGAAAGGGCCGGATATGAGAGTGTGGCAAAAAGGCAAAGGCCTGAACGACGTAGACATTATCCAACTCTCGCAAAGTTACTTCTAGCTGATTCATCGTCACAGGTCGATTGGGCTTCCACGGAGTTCTGCTACGCTCCTATCATCCAATCGCAATCAACGAGCAGCGGCTATGACTTGCGATCAACGGCGGAGTCATCTGCGGATGACATGGCTCACAAAGGTGTTCTGCTTGTTGCTCTCGGCATGCGCTATAAGGGTTACTGCGCAAACCTCGGTCGTAGTTTCATCGTCGATCCTAGTAAGGTTGGTTAATTCCTCCAGACTCTTGAAACTCTTCATGTACGTTAATCAATGTCACTGCATTCTGCAGGAGCAAGAAGCTGTCTATGATCTTTTGACGTCTCTTCAAGCGGAGCTTCTGTCCTTCATGAAGGAGGGTGTAACAGGGCGCGACGTATATCAGCATGCCATGAATTACGTCAAGGGTAAGAAGCCCCAGCTGGAAAAGCATTTCGTGAAGGCCGTGGGCCATGGCGTAAGTCCTGCATACGTCTCCGTTCGTTGGTAATGATCGCTCACCGCTGCGTACAGACTGGTTTGGAGTTCCGGGACTCTGCATACTTGCTGTCGCCAAAAAATAGCAGGAAACTGAAGGCGGGCATGGTTTTCAACCTTGCACTTGGATTCCAAGATCTAGAAGATGGCGGTAAAAAGTGAGCAACCTGATGCGTACAACATTCAATGTTCTGTAGAGATTGATCACTATAATTTCAGATATGCATTGCATCTTGTTGACACCGTTGTTGTCAATGCAGACAAAGCCACTTGTCTTACTCAAGGCGTCAAGTCCGTGAAAGACACAATGTTCTTCCTCAATCAGGAAGATGAACAAGCACCGAAGCCAGCGAAGAAGGCTCCTGCCACGAAACTGAACGCCAACGGCCATGCTTCACCAATCAAGAACAAGACAGCTGGTGGTAAGGTTCTACGAAACAAGACGCGCAGTGCAGCTCAGGAGGAGCAGCTGCATTCTACTGCGACGAAGATCGTTGAGCATCAGAGAGAAATCCACCAGAAGCTCCAGTCAGAGGGTTTGGCTAGGTTTTCCGAAGGCGGTGGAGGTTTAGCCGGCAAGGAAGGCAAGACGTGGAAACGATTCACGAGCTACAAGGGTGAAGCGGGTTTGCCCAAGGAGATCGAAAACATGAAAGTATGCATTTTTGCCTCGTCCTGATGCACATATTGACATTTGGACGGCAGATATTTGTGGACCGCAAAGCACAGACAATAATTCTCCCTATCCACGGCTTCGCTGTACCTTTCCACATCAGCACCATCAAAAACGTCAGCAAGAACGACGAGGGCGAGTTCACGTTCCTGCGAATAAACCTTCAAACGCCTGGGCAACTCGCGGGCAAGAAAGAGGATACGGTGGGCAAGTTTCAATCAATTCGCCTAGGTACTAAATCTACTTCTTGTAGCCGTTCGAAGATCCAGATGCGACGTTCATCCGCTCCTTGACCTACCGATCTGCCGATGGCCATCGCTTCGATGCGGTTATGAAGCAAATTACTGACCTGAAGAAAGAGGTGAACAAGCGTGAGCAGCAGAAGAAGGAAATGGCAGACGTCATCGAGCAAGATGTCTTGGCGGAAGTGAAAGGCAGACGGCCCGTGAAACTCCCCGAAGTGTTCGTACGCCCTGCACTGGATGGAAAGCGTCTACCTGGTGAAGTTGAGATCCATCAGAACGGTCTGCGTTACCAGTCACCCATGGGCTCACAGAAGATTGGTATGATTGTGTCATCAGCCGTCTTGTCACTGCTGACGGAGATCCCCTACCAGATATTCTGTTCAGCAACGTCAAGCATCTATTTTTCCAACCCTGCGACCACGAGCTCATCGTCATCGTGCACGTACACCTCAAAGCCCCTATCATTATTGGCAAGAAGAAAGCACATGTAGGAGAACCCCTCTGCGACTAGATGCCTTATCAATTTAATCCATCGTGCAGGATGTGCAATTCTTCCGCGAGGCGTCTGACGTTCAGTTTGACGAGACTGGGAATCGCAAACGCAAGTATCGCTATGGTGACGAAGACGAAATCGAGCTTGAGCAGCAAGAACGCAAACGTCGTCAACTTCTGAACCGAGAGTTCAAGTCATTTGCTGAGAAGATTGCCGAGGCAGCGACGCAGTCGGTATGTGCAACACATGACCTCATCATTTAGCAAGTCAGTACTAAACACTTACCATAGACCGGCGACCCTCTCGAGGTTGATATTCCCTTCCGCGAGCTCTCGTTTGAGGGTGTCCCAATCCGCCAAAATGTTCGTCTGCAGCCTACGACAGAGTGTCTCGTCTTCCTGTCCGATCCACCATTCCTCGTGGTGACTCTTGCCGATATCGAGATTGCCTCGCTGGAGCGTGTTCAGTTCGGTTTGAAACATTTCGACATGGTACTGATCTTCAAGGACTTTACGAAAAGTCCGCTGCACATCAACTCCATTCCTACTGCGCAGTTGGACGACGTCAAGAATTGGCTCGAGTAAGCATTAAAATGTTTCGGCTTGTCGTACGCTGTCTGATGTTGGTTTACAGCTCGGTAGACATACCGCTGGCAGAGGGACCAGTCAACTTGAACTGGGGTCCCATCATGAAGACCATCAACGACGATCCCTACGCGTTTTTCCAACAAGGCGGTTGGACTTTCCTCGGTGGCACTGCCGTTAATGAGGTAAATTCACTGTCCCACATCAACCACATCTGGTTCTCACTTCTGTTACAGAGTGACGCGGACGATGACTCTGACTCTGAATCCGACTTTCAAGTGGAAGGAGAAGACTCACCGAGCTCGGAGAGCGCCGACGATGAAAGCGACTACGACGATGGGTCCAATGCCAGCGAGGACGAAGGTAGTGGGTCGGACTTTGATGACGACAGCGAAGGTCAGTGTTGTCTTGAATCGAGCCATGTCGCTCTTGTGCTGACATCTGGACAGGCGAGGACTGGGATGAGCTGGAGAAGAAGGCTGCCAGAGGTACGTATTGGTGGAAAGCAGCTATTGTTCAGGTTCACTAAGTTCATTGCTTGGTACAGCTGATAAGAAACAGGTGGAAAACCCCAAGGGCCACGACTCGGATGATTCAGCGCGACCAAAGAAGAAGGCCGCGCCGAAAGCAAAGGTCAACGGTAAAAGTAAAGGCAGAGCCTGATGCAGATGTTTTGCCTCCTCTGCAACTTTCCTACTCTAATCGTACACTCTTACGCGTAATCCTTCTCTGCTTTTGGCTCAAGCGCATGTATATATGATCGGTGTACTGTCAGCTTGTTTTCCTTTTGGCATGATATCCGGAGGTCTTGATGTATACTAGTAACTGTACGCACCTGAGCTATCAGTCGCTCGAATTGCGAAGATCACGGTGAACGTGGAGATTCGGGCACTTACTACATATCAGTGCAGTAGTCTAAGTACTACTATTCTCAACTTCGGTATGCTCATTGGCGCTGTCTACTCCATTGAAAGAATATCGCAAGTCAACCACCAAGGTCACAACAAAAATCAACCCTTCGTCGGATAAGGACATGAACGAAGCGCGATGTATGACAATAGTATGTATCGCAGCCTACTAATCACATGCCGATGCGCACCGCCGTCTCATACCACCCGCCGACATCTACTCTCGTACAGTGGATTCAGCCACCTCTTTCTCCGCGAAAGTCATCGGAACGTCGCTTGAGGACTCGGACTGCGACGTCATTGTGACCGTAATCTCGCGTGCCTGAAACTTGCTGGTGATGGAAGGTAATCCGTTGTTTGAGCTGTGGAACGTGGTTTGCGCATTTCCAGAGAGACCAAGGCGAACGGTGATGAGGCAATGAGAAATTCCCTTGAAATATGGGGAAAAAGTCAATGTCAGTGGCACCTTTTGAACAAACATGTTGAGATCGAACACTTACGAAGAAGACGGGGAGGACGCAGATCATCACGTAACCAATGTTCATTTTAGTCTGTGCTTACTGTCAGTGGTCGTCTTTGAGAGCAAGCGACGGTATTTGCTCACCGTGATACCGTGCGTTGGCGCTGTGGACGCTATCTCATAGAAGAGCAGACCCACCCACGTGACAGCCGCGGATTCCGTTATCGCTTCGAGCAGAACGCCGTATTGAGTTACAGAAGGGCTGCGAGACATACGAGAGACGTATCTGTTCCCAAGATGTGTCAACTTCCATGCTTGATTACATTGCTGATCCTAGAACTTACACAATTCTTCCAATGATTGCGCCAGTCATGACCGTGTTTGTCGCAAACATGCACCACCCCCACACCGCACTGAGCTTGAATGAGACAGAGTCCAGGTGTGAGAGGTAGAGTGCGGGGGTGCTATAATATGAGAAGTTTATGAAGTCTGCAATAAGGCCCAGTACTGCGCACAGACAATTAGTGGAGGATGGTGAGGGATTTAGACACATTGATACTCACCGGCGTTGGTTGACACAACAGCTGCAGGAAGGTACAGAGCCCATCGCGGACGGCCGTATATGACGTAGAAACGCCACACGAGAAGGCTATCGAAGATGAATGCCTAACAAGAAGATCAGGGGGAATTACGAGCACTTGAACCAAGGGAATACTGCTCACTGCAATAGTCGCTGTCGTGCTACAAGACAAAATGGCGTGAGCTGATGTTAAGACGACGATATGTAGACGATCACTTACGCTGTTACGAACTGCAATGGCACGGTGAAGCGAGCTTCTTCGTCTGGAGCTGGCGACATACGCCTCGCACGGCCGGTAACGATGGCGCGAGAAATGTAGTGAATGAGTAGTACAACAAATCTGCCAGTCAAGCATGACGATGAGTGTCAGATGTCATGGCATGTTCGCCGACCTACAATAATACTGTGATGATCCTAAGCCTTTTGTAGGCTACACCTTGACGCTGATATGTAGCCCATATGGCAAGGATGGACAAGACCACATATGCCCCTGTGCCGGAATATGCTGAGCTCAGGGAAGAACGAAAGGATATCGAGGGTAAGCCGCTCACCAAACATTGCGCTCAAAGCTGCAAAGACGACTGACTTGATAGACAGCGTATCAAACTGTGTCTCAAGGGCTGCGAGCGTAGGTGCCATGTTTGAAGGTGGAACTTGAAAGGGTGACCGATGACTGCCCCCTGTTTGCAAGTGCCTTTATAAACGGTCTGTTGGTTTGTCCAGGGTGCTATTCATTTGCCGCTATGAAAACATGCCATGAAATCGCTCATGGCGACACGCAGCACACTATGACAGGGAGCCAACCATGGTGCTACAAAGAAAGAAGAAAGCCTACAGAGTCTGACTGTTCTAATCATCGTGTTCATCATGTATTGGAGCATACAATCTTAACTGGGAAAACACCGTGAGTGCACGCAATACGCTGTGCACGACCTAGTGAGCAAGGCACAGTGAATGTTCGAAAAGTTCGATCAAGATACTCTGTTACGTACTTCCCACATGCGCCAACGCCCGAGGGATCACACTACAATGTTGAAGCGAGATCAACGCGCAAGCAAGAAAACTTTCCACTGCGAGAGCAATTGTCTGGCAATGGTTACGCTAAAAGATGCGCCCTCGACGATGTTGATAAGTTCACGGGGACCCACAATAACCGAAGAATTGCGGGCTGTGCGATTACACACGCTCCTGTGAAACATGGCCTGTATTCAGAATGTGTATCCCTCGAGTCACGGGAGAGACGTATTACTGCTAGTTTGACACCCGTTACTGAGCAACGGGTCCTTTTCAATCACGCGTTCGCCACTCGGAGCTCTTGAACATTGTCGCAGCAATTGTGGTATATAATGCCCTCAGCCGTGAGATGAGCGCTGTGTCCGCAGCCACGAAGGAGCTCCGAGGGACCTCGAGCTGCGAATGCCCGATGATGATGGGAAAGAGGGCTGAGCATTTCATACCGTACGCTACCAGACCGTGAGCGGTGTACCTGGCGAGACAGAGCTACATCAGCAAGTACACCGTCGGCGTGACAACATGCAGAGCTTACCTCACTCCTCATGCTCTGCTACTGGTATTTTGTTCACGGAATGCAGGGTATGTCTTTCAGTTGTTAATCGAGTCGAACTCCGCCACTTCACCGGTCAGAACAACGCCATGAAGACTCGAAATTCGCGCGGTGTTCAATTGCAAGTGAACTTTCAGAAAATTTTCGCATAGATCTACACGTATAGAGGTACCAGTAGGACACACCCGGCTAGGTCCACGGCGACGCATTGGCTTGATACAGACCTGTAGACGGCCAACCTCGAAGTGGAGGTTGTGATGGTTGCGGTTCAACGCATTGAACGCGAGCGTCTGAAGCCAAGTTGGAACTTACCCGTACAGGCTATTTAGAACTTGATGAGCGGGCACACCGGCATTTCTGACGAACTTCGAGGGATATTGTGGCTGAGGACATTCATCGGCAATCTATGCCTGAGAGGAAGGTCAGTACGCCAACGATTATTATGGCGTTTTATGCTCACGATGTTACCAGGACGTGGGACAGTAACCAAACAAATTGAAACAATCACCGCTCACAACGAACACAGATGGCAAGGGCATCTTCTTTTCTCCATCGCTCCGACCCGATTGCTAGGATATCCCTGCGTAACGTCTGGGAACGAGACTGGGTTCGACTACTTATGTGTGTCTCTAATATCCCGTCTACCAAATGGAGACCAGCTGGATACACACTGGCACATGTACTAGTAGGTTTAATCACCTTGTTTCGCCACAGGAGGTAAGTAGAAGAACGTGCTACTGCCGCTATGTCACAATGCCCTCGCTACTCGCTCATATCGGACCCTTTGTTCAGCATGCCCTTGAGCTCGTACACCTCCGAGTCAGACTTCGCAACATCGTCTTTCACATCTCTTTGTCCAGCAAATGGATCACTAGACGCACGATTGTCTTGAACTAGCGGGTCGGACTTTGCCTTGTAGTCTCTCGCGCTGTCGTCCTGGAGCTGCACGTGCGCCAGGACAGTCGCGGTGTCAGAAAGCACCGTCGAGAGATACCCGAACGATTTTGGAGGAGTACGCCGTGAGGATCGCCAAGCGGTAGGAGCGGATCTTCGGACGACGGAGAGCCCGAGGCGACTTTGAACATGGAAGATGTGATGACGGAGAGGTTTGCGACTAGGAGGCTGATTCCATCCTATGAAATATTTCATATTGGATGAGACATTGACAGCGAGGTGGATTGTGAGAGGCTATTTTGGACGCTTACATGGACTGTAGCGGCGAACTCTTCTGTGATGCCGTTGACACGAAGCATGGCATAGATGTAATCCAAACTTGCGACAGTTGTCAATATCGTCGCAGCGAATATTGCAATGAGCCGGAACTTGGATCAGACCGCTAGATAAGATGATATTCTGGGCGGTGTGCTGAAGAAAACCCTTCTTGGGGAGTTGCTTCTGTCATCCCTGTGGAGGGGAGCAATTACATTCGCTGGATCGATGGGCTTGAGAATGAATCACGAGATTTTGAGGAACACTTCCACTTACAGAAGAGTTGAACGGCATGAGCGCATCTTACAAATATTGAAACCAGATTACAAGGTGTCTCCAAACGTGCTTCAAGCGTTCAGATTTCATGATTTCGAGTGCGTGCGACCAATAGTCAAAAAAGAGACATAGTACCTCAATCAGTCGATGAATGCCGTGGCACGCCTGCAACTCCTTCCATACGCCAAAGAGAACCCGATTAAGGAAACGCCACGGCGGGTTCATGGTTGAATGTACAGAAACGCTGGAAACAGCCGCTCCATGATTATTCACCACTCGGTTAACATGACATTAAACCATACACACATATCAGCAGCCCTTACGAGACTTTTCAAATCTTCAAGAATCCAGCAAAGTACTTCTCGAGCTGCGCAGTCTCATCGAGGCCAGTGACCGAAGCGACGTATCCGTCAGGTCGAACGATGACGACTGCACCCTCAGGACGGACTCCCCACGCGTCGTACATTTTTCCGCCTTGCTTCCCAGTAGTATCCACGGCGTCCAGCAAGACCCTAAGTCACATAAGAATAGTGAGCAAATGTCCCAGGAGAAAGGAGTTGACGATAGTCCATACTTGTAGTGATGCGGTCGCAAGACAGCTGGAACATCCATGTACTGCACATTTTCCTTGTCGCCCTTAATGACACTCATGATATCATACACATCGCTGCCAAATTTCTTCAGCCAGCCTCCCTCTCTGAGAATCTCGTCCGCAAACTTGCGCACAAGGTCCAATTGCGAAGCATGAGAGATGTCTCCGGTGAAAATTATGATCTTGAAGCGTGCGTCAGAAGGACACATATCCTGAATTTCGATTGGAGTCGAGTTGACTGCACGGAGCACAGTCTTTGGAGGGAGACGTTGACCGACCGCAAGCAGCTTTGCGGGTGCCTGTAGTTCTCCCTTGGAAATAGTGATGATCGAGGGTTCGTATTGAATCCCAACTCCAGACGTCAGGCCACTGAAGGCGAGGAAGGCTCTGTACAAACGCGAAGCTGTCATTTGTGTTCATCCGACGCCAGAACGAATGATGACATACTCGAAAGGTTCTGGTGGAGTCACTTTCTCCTCTTGCTCGGTAAACAGCTCCGATCTGGCTTTGGTCGAAAAACCAGCCTCGTACCACTTGTCAAAGGCAATGAGCTCCTGAGCAAACTTCCGTCGCTCAAACTCGTACTGAAAAGGACCAGATTGTCAGGTTATGCAGCTCATTGACGAGACACGTATTGAAATACCGACCGTCTTGAGCACAGGCAGGTCCGCCCATCCTTTGAGAACGTACGCCAATTTCCAAGCTGTGACCAAATAATTGTCAGTCAACTAAGTAAACTAGGAGCACCGTGAACGGACACGAACCGAGATTATGCGAGTCATTGATGCTGACATTCATCCCTTGACCTAATGATTCAAATCTGAGTCACGGGTATTATAGCCTGTATGTCAAAGTCATCTCACCGCCCTTGGGAGAATGTGTATGGCACGCGTCTCCAACTATAAATGCCCTCTCATTGATAGAAAAACGAGAGGCGACGCGCTGTCCGACTGTGAAAGTATGTCTGAGCCTCTGGTACAGTCTCCATTGAAAGTATAGTCACGAACCGACGTAGCACGTCCACCAGTCAATTTCGGCCGGGGGAATGCTATATGGCTGCAAAGCCTCCTTTGCAATCTGAATGAATGCTACTGTTATTGGACTCCGGACAGTTGAAGATGACACGCAAAGACTGACGTCGAGAAGCCTCTTGGCGTCCATGCTTTGCGCAGCGACTCGACCAGTAGCTGTGTCGATCAGTCCGTTCTCCAAGCCAAGTTCGATGTAGAGTCGGATTTTGTCTGCCTCTCGCGGGATAAGCATCATTGTGGTATTCTGTGCTTTGATGGTGCAGATATTCCGCCAGTCAGGAAAGTTGGCCTCGGGTGTCGTGGTGATATCGATAGCACCCCAGACATGGTCTGTTCAAGATGAGTTTTAGTCATCCAAAAGGTAAACAAGAGCTTACCAGTCTGCTCTCCTTCCATTTCGATGCCTAGCGCTCTACGAACCCACGAGTGAGCACCTATACCCCGATGAGCGAAGACAGACGGCGAAAACACAACAATCCTGACCATCTGCACCAATCACAAATTTGGCGTAGACCGTTTCCGTGACTTTATCCTTGTCAGTTTCCTGTAAGTGTTCAAGAATAGCTTTGACAGGGTACGCGTCAGGGTTTGCGAGTATTTTGGCGTCAGTCGACAAAGTCAAAGATGTAGGCCGGGTTAGTCTATCAACAGCCAGGCCGTGCTTTCCCAGAGAATCAAGGAACATCTTCTCGATGGCGCCTTGGTGAGCTGTCGGCGCATTTATCACGGGTACGATTGCAGTTCTCTAACGTGGGATTAGTATCTCAGGCTTGATAACCATATCAAATAAAGGAGAGCCGCACTAACATGAATCCCTCCTTCCTCTCGTGGGTTATAAAACGCCTGGAGACTTGTGATTATAGCTCGCAGACACCAGCGAACAGAATGCTACGTACAACCATATTGATCTGGTTTGACTGTTTGAGAAAGTCCTCGGCAAAGCCGTAACTCTGTCAATACTGGAGATTAGGTTGGTGTATTCGACAGACATGTGATTTCATCGAACCTGGAAAACTTCAATCGTTCGTGGCATTATTCCATCAGCTTGACCCGCTGAAACGACCGTCGGTCTGGACAAAAATTCGTTCAGCAACGGCAGAAGCTTCGGAATGCAGCGAATACTTGCCTCTGGTCCACAATCTTGACTTGAATCCCAGCTCGGGTCAGTGCGTTTGCAGCCATAAGGCCTGCGGGACCTGCGCCCACTATGAGCACATCGGTGCGCGTGGCATCTGGAGTGGTAGAGGACATGTTGCGGATAGCGGATGGGTTTTTCTTGATGAACTGAACCGCACGTCGCATATATATACTCTTGTATATATCCTGGGATTTGAAGGCCGCATATGCATCCGACCCACTCCCTCTCCGACTCTCAGCGGTGATACCCCTCTGTCATCACTAGACACTGCAGTTGTTGCTCTCCGTGCGCATAGACCCATCTCCCACTCTGCTGGATAGTTGACTGCATTCCGTGTCTTGTGTGCCACCAGGCTGAACCGCGCTAGATGACCATGGAGGTTCTCTTCTTTGTTCATCATCATCGTGTGTTTGTAATAAAGCTATTGGGCTGCTTGTGAGAACATGGTCACGGCGTGACGCCTGGTTTAGACGCTCAGAATACTAGCGTCACCTTAAGCTTGAAGCTTCTTTCCGTGTGTTGAATAATATGTGCTCTCATCTCGAAACCCTTGAGCAGATCCAATCATCTCGTCCTACCGCCCACTGCCTACTCAGGAATAGCTTTCACACTACGGCGCCGCCGAGGTTATCTAGGACTTTGCATGCAGAAACACACACACCGGCATTTCTCAGCAACATCGATTCATATTGTTGCTGATGACGTTCATCAGCGGTTCATACTTGAGGGCCAAGACCAGTACAACAGTGGGATTTTCTGCTTACGATGTGCCCGTAACGTGGGACGCGCGCCAAACCATCACCGCTCGACAACGAACACAGTGACCGCGAATGTCCAGCATGGCCAGTATTTCGAAACTCGACCTGTTCGCTACTTTGTTGTGACTCGTCGAGTTCATCATCGAGGCGACTCACACAAACACCACTGTCCAATTCCTCCGGGCTTGTACATCTGCGCATTTCCCATGTTCCTTATTATTTCCACGGCCAAGTTGAATCGACAGTGTGAGCCTTTTAGCTATCACAATATATACTGCGCGTTCCGCCCAAACCGATAGAATGACTGTTCAGTTCATCAAGAATGAAGCATCCCACGGCGTCTTGAAGAAGTCGTCGTCCCGCGCGAACTCAACCAACCCGGTTTCCAGCAAGTCCCAGTGCTTGATGAAACCGAAGGCCTGCTGCTACCCTGTGTTATCACAGGCATATTTGAGTGAGTACTCGATATTCGGCTGCAAACGACGCTGAACTTGCGAGTTCAGCAGGACAAGCATGGCGATATCTTGTAAGAATGTGCGTGCCGAACCGGCGCCATAGCTCGGGAGGAGAGAGGTTTCGGAGCCTTAATGATTAATTCAGTAATGACACATTTAAACACTACGGGGATGTGATACGCGCTACAATTTGCTGTGGTCATCGACGCCGTTCGTTCCGTTGCTGCCATTGGTAGCCTTGTCGAAGGTCGGCGGGGGAAGTATGTATTCATCTACAATACCGACATCATCAGCACCCACCCGAGAAAATCCATGAACAAGGGACATACTGATTAAGACACGGCTTCCAGCCTTCATGGACGGGCGCACATTCTTCAAAATCTTCACGCAGTTCTCAAATGTCCAGTCGTGAATGATTTGTCACAGCTGAGATCGAACGGTGTAAGGTAAGTTTTGGATCAGTTTGAGGTATGATCACTCGACCTACGAAGTAGATATCTTTGCCTGGTAGCGGAGAATCTATGAAGAAATCCATCGGCGCGAAAGAAACATTGCCACCCTCCAGAGCAGCGGGGTTGTGCTGGGCCCAATGCTGCAATCGCCGGTAAGTACCAGTCCATCACGATAGCCCGAAAAACATACCTTCTGGGCTTGCTCATCACGTTAGGCGTATCTTGAAGAATGTAATGGATATGATCATAAGTCTTCACTAAAGCCAGCGGCATTGCTCCTATGCCCGCTCCGACGTCACAGAACGTGCTTCCCGGCGGAAGCTTGCCCCAAGGGAACTCTGAGAGTTGATAAGCTGGGTTGGTGATATTTTGACCAGCCCTGGGTTCAATTACCTTTGACTACAGCTGGGACGTTGGTAACACTAGCCAAGACGCCCATCCCCTGATTAAACAACTACCAAAATGAACCGTTTATCAGCGTGAAACATGTGCATACTGAAACTGTCGTACTTTGCTGAACTCTGGCTAGAGAAATGCATCAGCAACGCGCGTAGACAAAACCAACTGGCCACACGCACGTGCTCTCCTAGCCAGGTGAAAAGGGTGCCTCCTGGCATTTCGTCCTTGATGCCGTATGCAAAGGCACATTTGTCCACGGAATCCAAGTGACCATACTCCGGATCGCTCAAGGCGTCCCAGAGACGTCCAAAGGCGTGCTCATGAAGCCTGTTGGCACGCAACTTGGCCATGGAGTAGACCGGCTGATCGGAACGAAGCGCGAGCGAAAGCGCGTTGTTAATGAAGACTCCTGCGTCAACTGTGAACACGTCGCGCCAGCATAAGAACTGATAGCTAATGCAGGGGCACAGTGAGAACTCACTCTCTCGGCAGCAGTGCTTTGACGCCAGGTTACGCATAACTCTCAGAAGCTTGCTTGGCTCGAGTCCTGTCTTATTGCCTATCTCCTGAACGGACAGTCCCTCCGGGTGAAGAGCAAGAAGATCGGGGATGTTGGCGTTGATGATGACGCGAATACAAGCCATGTCGATACCAGGAGCAAAAGTCCACTGAGAGGCGGAGAATTAGTGGGAGATGCTAACTCTGACAGGCTTGTTCAACTTACGGTGTACACAGCGATGTCAGGGGGTATAAGTGTCACAACAAGTTGCTGGCATGCACCCTCCAGAGTACGCAGAGACCTCTTCAAGGGAAGGGAGTCTTGCGGGAGTTTGGGCGTGGTCGTAGATTTGATGGATGGGACATCGCACCCAGCGGACATACAGAGCAGTGACAGAGACGAACGAAGCTGGTGAATGAGCGCTAGCCGCATGTAAGTTTGCGAGGAACCAGTTGCCTAATTCGCTCATGTCACGATGAAGTTCATCGACTTTCTGCCGACGACGGAAGATTCGTGTGAGGCTGCTGAAACGTTGGAGTTTCACGCGAGTGTCCGTGGCAGCTTCACAGACGACGACAACCTCGCCCGGATCCTCCCCTACTGTCCAAACCTCCACACAGTCAACCTCACTGGAATCCACGACCTGTCTGACCGTTCTCTAGTGACCCTCGCCCACACCACCACGCATCTGAGGTACATAGACATCTCAGGATGCCAACAGATCACGGACGTCGGCGTCCTTGAGCTCGCGTCGCAGGCGAACCGCCTCGAAGTCGTCAAGCTCAACGGCATACAAGGCCTCACTGATCCTTCCATCTCTGCTCTCGTGCGCTCATTACCTCGTCTGGTCGAACTCGATGCTGCTGATCTGCCTCTACTCACGTCGTACTCTGTGCGGGACATCTGGACATTTGGGAAGAAGTTGAGGAAAGTCAGGCTCTGTCGTTGCACGCATGCAGATGACAAGGGTTTTCCATCCCCCTTCGACTCTGCTTTGAGCACTCTATCTACCGAGAATGCTCGTGCACCTGTTCGAGTCGTGCCAGGCAAACCTCTGCTCATGAGCGCCGTTTTGGGGCACGACATTGGTACACTAGAGGACGTTCTTGCAGTCGAAATGACGGAGCCAACTGGTGGAAATAGAATCTCGTCGTGGTTGGACGCAATGCCTCCCCTGTATCTCCCTGCGCACCATATACTCGAGGATATGCGCACGCTGGACCTGACGCAGTGCATGAAGATTACGGACGATGCTGTGTCCGGCATTGTGGCACATGCTCCCCGCCTACAGCACATCCATCTAGCTGGTTGCTCACTTCTCTCTGGCTCTGCTCTGGTGAGGCTATGCTCGCTCGCCACACACCTCGAAACTTTGACTGTCTCCCATGCTGAAAAACTCACTGATCCGGCCATTATGGACCTTGTACGGTTTTGTCCCAGACTCGCGAATATCGACGTTTCTTGTGAGTTGGCGTCTTCTCCTCCTCGGCAGACCTCGTTCATCTTCTCAGAGCAGATTGTCCACTCCTCTCAGACTTGTCCGTGCTGGAGCTAGCCACTCTTCCAAATTTGCGACGTCTGGCTATCGCCAGTTTGCCTCTGGTGACGGACGTATCCTTGCTCTCCCTCGCAGAACATGGAGACAACCTCACCCACTTACAAATCGCTCACTGCGAACATATCACACTCCATACGATACATATCTTGCTTCGGCGGCTGAGGGCTCTCGTGTATCTCAGCGCGTCAGGAATCAGAGCTACGAGGCGTACAGGTATCAAGCGCTTCTCAGAAAAGCTGCCTCCTGTGAGTATCACTCTTTCGTTGAAACTGCTCTATACCCCTGCGCATTCACACCGTCACCCACATATAGTCTGCAGACTCCGCGCTTCCCTGTTGATCCAGCTCAAACTGACATGTTCCAATTTTTTTCTTGCTTGTCTCAGCATCACGATTCGCGTATCGATGGGCCGTACCGTGTTTTCAGAGGGGACAACATCGCTCGTCTCCGACAATTCCTAGACAAGGAAGAGCTGCGCCGACGGGAAGCAGAGGAGCAAAGTATCCCGTTTCGACCGAGAGGTGACGACAGCATGGACCTCTATTAGCTCCAAGTCGCACAAGACATACTACTGTCCACCGTTCGCGTTGTTGATCTCTACATTTTTTCTGTCATTTGCAGTTATCATACTCTCGGGGTTGCTGTTTCACAGCGTGACGGGAGGGAACCAGGCCTGCTTGATACGAGGCTGTGGTACGTCGGGATGACGAATGGAGCACCCGCTTGTAACTCGGTGTCCCAAGCGCATCATGTGTATATGACCACTGTTACTGCACTGCCTACTGTCATTTTGCACACTCTCCCGGATTCCATTGGTGAATACTATCAGTAGCGGCGCCGGCGTGTACCTCTATTTTCAATGACTAGACCCGTTCGCGCAGTTTACGGTTCTCAATGCGAGTATGTTGAGTAAGTGAGGCAATACAATTATTACGACCGACAATAATTAGTAGTCTACAAAGCTGTACTCATAAAACTTGAGATACTCTACGGTATCATGAATAGTGTGGTTGATACAAAACAAAGTAGGAAAGGAGAGACACGGGGGAATTACGGTCTACAAGGTGAGTCTATCTGTCATTGGGGTACCCGGATACATCGCATGATATCCTCGGGCAACGCAGCAGGCTTGCTAATGATATTCACGATACCGGGGGTGAAGGGGGGGGGCGAGGGTGGGCATGTTGCGTCACGGATCAAACGTCGAGTCTAGTCAAGCTCCAAGACGCCCAAGCGTAACTTTGAACGACGCTTTTGCGACCTGGCGCAGTTCGAAGAGATAGAGTTCCTCGAACTCGATATGACCAGGTCCAAGTCGGCAACTGTCGTTTTCACCTTCCATGTGATATTGACGCTTTGATACGCAATGAGACACGTTGTAAAGGACAGTCATGAAAGGAGATAGCCAGCACATACCTCGTCGATCAACTCTTCGACAACCTCTGCTACGTGCCTCGCAACCTTGCCGAGTGTGAGCTTAGAGCCCGGCTTTGCATGTGCATATTTCTGCTTTTGAAACTTGATCTGCCCAAAGGTCTGACCTGCTGGTTAGTTCCCTTGGATGACGAGACAAGACAGTGGCAGCTCACATGTACGATGATCGTGTATTTTGTCTTCACATTCTGCAAGACTTCCCTGTCGTAATCCAACAAATGGCCCTTCAGAGAGTGGAGGTCGTGAGCGTGCGCGAGCGGGAAGGGGCCACGCTGAGGAGTGCGGAAGATAAGAGGCTCGTGAAAGTGGACTCCGAATTGTTTGCGAATTGGCTCCGTTTCTTCATTCTGTATCGTTTCGAACACGTTGATCTGTAGCGGTCAGGAAAGAGGTTAAGGAGGCTAGCCAACTTTCTTGTGGGTCGACAAAGCTTACATGTGCCATGATGTCCGCACCGTGTCCGAGAGAGAGAGAGCGAGTTAACTGGAAGGGGAGACGGTTGGACTTGAGGTGTGTTGCAGCCGCATTTTATGTGGCAGGGCAAAGGGTCCGCAGTCGCGTTTCTGTAAATGAGAACGTGTAGATATAGAGATAATTGTATGTAAGCATCCCCGAGTCTGCCGTCGATAAAATGAGCAGGCATGTGACCATTTTAATCGAGTTCCTGCTGCGTCGCAAGCCAGACCAGGCAGCCGGAAACGAGCGGAGAACATATCTGCTGCGAGTGGGAGGTTTTGTTGCACAGAAGCCTGGATCCAAAGATATTCGTAAGGGTAGCAACGTTCATGGTGTCCAAGAGTCTAGTATGCTAGGCGATATATGTCCTGTTCACGTACGCGATCAGAGGGGAACCCTATGCCCATACACTGGGATTCTCCGTCAGCGCAGTGACGGGGGAGGGGGAGGGGGGATGTTTTCGCAGCAAGGGCCCATGTACAGCTTGCCTCGAGGGCATGGTATAGGTAGAGAGTGCCTCCTAGACGCTAATAGATGGCTGCCGTCAACAACCTGACGAGAAATCCTTTCCCAGGGGGAGTGGAGCGGGAATGGCCGGACGCACTTGCACGTAAGCACTCAACTCCTCGTCGAGAATGGAGGGGCTATAGGACTGTTAACAGCTCACCGCGACCCCCAGTATCCCGTTTTCACAGGTACGATGTCCTAGCCTGGCAGACATAGGGTCAAGCCTTCGCAGCTCTCCTCAGCGAGATCTTCCATCCCTAGGCCCATCCGCACCAGCTGGTAGACACTTACATGTCCTATTATCGCCAGCGATAAGCAAGTGTCGGGACATTGTCCACGTATGTGGACCAGGAAGACCTCAGATGTTCTCAAGCACTACCTGTACGTGTGAACATCCTTGCGAATTGTTCAAGACGTAGAAAACTCTGGCTCACGAGCAATGCGCCTTGTCTCTAGTTTATCTCAAGCTGCTATCGTTGCATAGAGATACCAATGGTGAATATCCTGCGGCAGATATCAATCAGAGGGCAGTAAAGTGCGCATAACATCGTTCGCGAATGCGTACCATATCGTTCATAGTTCTCCTGATTGCAGATGGTGAAGATCCTGAGGGCCAATGCGCACCTGAGGTCCTACAGCTCCCCATCTCATGATGCCGAAACTTTGCGCTGCCGTCGCCGCAGTTTTCTCCACCTTGTACGAATCAACTTCTGCCTATCATTGCATCCCCCTATTGAACCCTCCTATATTGAAATTTCTCTCGACAAACTCTAGTTTGCATGCTGCGCTGTCGTAATGGCAAACATCGGCACAACAGCCAGTGGCTTGAAGGGGTAAATCCTCAACCTCGACGATGATATCACGAGATGCGCTTACCACGTTGTTAGTCATAGACGACAGGGGCAGAGACCATGAAGTGTCTCATCGGATAGCTTCACTTCCAACCCAAGCCACCACCAACAGCGCCTCAACGGCTCACCGACCACAATGGCCCCTCTTCGTCACGCTGCTCTTGTGGCCCCTTGTGGTGCTGTTCGATGGCAGATTGTGTGAATCCGTTGGTCCTTGTAGGCGACGATCAAGCTAGCAGCTTTGTGAGATGGACTGATCTTAGATTCATAGGTGTCGCCGCAGAACTCTGAAACCGCGGCACCTCTTCAGGTTTTGTCTGAATACGTCTGCTTTGACCTTAGCCTGCCTTGCGCGTGGGGAGTATTTGCAGCTGGGATAGTATACAAAGCAGCATTGGATACGTGGGTTCGTTGACTGCTATAGGTGTCATGGCTGCAAGGGTAGCGGAGTCGCTAGCTCAATTGTATGTGAAAGAGCATTTTTTTTATCATAACAAAGGCAGCACCGGAAGTAGGACTGCCGTCTCGGGCCGCCTCCCCGGAAGTCCTGATTTAATTCAAGTTGGTACACCCCACAAAGTTTCACCTTGTCCTGGTCTGCCGTGTAGCAAGCAGTGCTCTCCATACAGTACCAGCTCCATCTCAACGGGAAGACCTGTTGGGCGATCATGGTTGAACAACGTATTCCCTGGTACTAGTAGTAAGCTTCAGGTTCTATGGGATCGCCATGAAATGCCCCGCAATTTCTCAGGAGTCGGAACCGGGCCCGTTTTGTGGTCTCAAGGTGGCTCTGCAATGGTTTTACGGAGAATACTCGTGTAAGTGACACACCACTACCAGTATCACAGATAGGCTTACCGCATGCACTGGCAGCAATTCAGGTCATCTTTCACGATGTTGTCCTCGGTCCAAGGACGCGTAGATTGAGACGTTTGGGAAAGGCTGCGTTCTCCGACTTGTACTCGAATAATCAACGATGCGGCCGCTCATCTCCAATAACTATTCGAATATCTGCGTGCCAAATCACTAGCCGATCTCAGCCTGAGGGTGCACATTGTCGCTTCTTGATTAACACGCTTAAAGGAGATTATCGCAGACGGCCTCTAGGAGGGTTTGTACTACGCCCAGTCTCGCGTGCTACACGATTACCTGGCAGAAAAAAATTTGAAAGGGCTACTACGTTACTGAATACAAACCAGCTGGAAGAAGGCACGCATGACTGTACCGCCGGCCTTCCATACACCCTCCGGAGCGCGAGTTCTTATCGGACACAATGCTAGTATCCGACAATTTCTTGCCAGACCCTACTACCATACGCGCATCCTTAACGTGCACGCAAACCATTCCCATACCTGCCGCTGTCCAGAAGAACAAATCGCACAGAAGATGACAGCGGCTGCAACGCAGACATCGATCACAGGTCTGTACCACTTTTCTTCGTGTCTGTTTGCATTCATTTTGTGCCGTCACCAAAATAGAGCGGATGGAAATGACTAGGTCTACTGCATTGCTTTACAGCGGAACAACAGCGTTCAGGGCCTCATCTCCGATGTTCCCAACACTGGGAGCAGAAGGCTGTAGCTTATCAGATGGGCAAGCCTAACGGTCAATGTACGCATATGTACAGGGAAAAGCCAATATGCAGCCTAACGCCATGACTTGATGCATCAAATATCCGAGGGGCCTCCGACTTTTTATCACATGTACGTGCCGTCGGTCTTATGAGACACCCTTTTTATTGCCACATACTGCATTAGATACAGATAGCTGCGTGCATCTGTGCTGCGATGTGCAGCCTCCACTTTATGAAACTTGGGGCCGTGCTTTGGTTCGTCCGGTGAGCGCACGCAGGGGTGGGTGTATGGTCTGCGTCAGAAGCTAAAGACGAAACATGCGGTCCCCTCCGTTACACTTGAGAACATACTCATGGATAACACGATGTCACTTATCATACAATCTGCACAGACCGAAACACATAGTTAAAAATTGACATTGGGAATACGATTTTCGGATTATGCGACAGGGGAACGACGTGCAAGGATGGCTAAATACGACGCTTTCGTAATCTGGCGAAGCTCGCAGAGATAGATGTCCTCAAAATCGATGTAGCCCGGTCCAAGTCGGCAGCTGTCGTCTTCACCGGGATACTGGCGCTCTGACTGTGTACTGATGAGAATAATGATAAGAAAGAAGGGGGGGTTGACCTACTTCTTCAATAAGGTCCGTGACAACCTCCGCGACGTGCCTCGCAACCTTGCCCATGGTGAGCGGAGTGCGTTTCGTGTTCATAGCCCACTTTTGCTTTCTGAACTTGTTTTGCCCGTGAGTCTGAGACGTATTTACTTGAGATAGCTAGACAAAATGACGCTGAAGGCAACTCACGTGTACGACAATGGTATATTTTGCTGCATCTGTCTTCAGCACCGGCATATCGCAATACAACAAGGTTTCTTTGAGCTTGATTTGATCAAAAGCCACGGCGAGACGCAAAGGTTGACCCTGATGGGAGCGAAAGACGAGGGGTTCGCGCAAGCGAAAGCCATATTGTTTACGCCTGGGTGACTGCGCGGCGGCATTTTGAATCTGCGGGTACAAAAGAATTGAGCAGGCCTGCCGCTTCTTCACGTAGTCGACAGAGCTCACCAGCCTCAGCTCGTTCATTTGGAGTCGAGCTTGTAGTGCTTAGGAGAGGGAGCTGTGTGGAAGTTGGCCTTGTACTTGCTTGCACTTCTGAATTTATACCGCCGTGGAGCCTGACGGTGGAGGAAAAACAAATATTCGTGTCGCAGCATGTTGCAGGAAATTGAGGACATGTGCATGTTTCATCCCGTTTAGAAACAGCCACCCCACGATTCTGTTTTCTGAATTGTTGATAGCAGGGCGATATTAAGACGAATGAGACAAGAGCATGCCTTCTCGGGGAAAGGTCCCTAATACCTCACAGGTACGATGAAAAAAGTTTTTGGTCATCCGGTGGAAAGTTTTCAATCAAATATAGCGGGTACGGAAGCTCCCAAATAGTTGTTCGTTCAGCTCCGACGTTGACTTGGAATTGTGTCTGCCAGGAGCCAGAGGTAGTTTAGCCGGAACCAGGTAGCGAATGGCAAGAAGAATGTACTGAATCTTGATTTACTGGCGGAGGAAAGACAAGTCAGAAATAGCCCCGTTGTCGTATATCGCAGAAAAATGAAAAAGGCATACACATCGTTCGTTACACTTCCGCTCCAGCCACCGCAGTGTGCTTCCGCTATGAATTCTCAGATTATAGGATTGTCCAATAGGGGTTAATACGGAGAGCACGAGGAGCGTGTCCTCTTGTGGCGTCGGGCTCATACGCAGCGGATTGTTGGCGAATAAGGCTTGCGGAAGCTCCCAGATCTCCATCCGCCATTCGTGTAGATCCAACGCCTCGACCGCGACCCGTGGCATTAGCATCATGACTGCAATGAGTCTGATGGAATTGGAGGATACCCAAAGGAGATTGCGACAGACAGGAAGAGAGAGAGTTTCCTCTCGAGGCCTCGCGTCCGATACCTGACTGACACGGTGACTCGCTCACAAATGGCACTTGTAGAAGCCCCCCAATCTCCGTGCGTGCGTGAAGTCAACTCTTCGGCTCCGACCCGTGGCCTTGGGATTGTACCTACAAGGAGTTGCAAGTAGTTTAGCTGGAAGACATGGTGGCTAATGAGAAGACGAACGTACTGGTCGGTTGAAAATTGCTTACAGCAGATCTACCACGCTGTCAATCACTGCCAGGGGTGGTGGCGCGACGGAGCGGCTGGCCACAAAGCGCCGAACCTCTCTTACTCCCTCCCACGGCAGACGACTGGCAGTGAGGCGGCAGCGTCGCGGCGATGCGGGGCCACTCACTTTCACGTCCCACTGGCAGATATGCTACTGTCGCAGTCATTGATACGCTATCCCAGCCGTATGTGGATGGATGGCGACCTGGAGCGAGGCCATCTCACCTCAGCAGGCCGTCTGGCTCTGCTCGCTCTGTCGAGCATCTGAACGGCCTTCTACCACTGGCGGGAGACAACGGTCTGTCGTTGCTGAAGCATTTCAGTTACTATCCGGGCCAAACATAGTAAGGGTTTGGTCCACTGGGACTTATTTCCTGCAGAACGTATCAGCTTAATCGTTTATTTTGAAACGACAATGAACGACTCACACTCACTGAGCGACGATTGGTCTGTATATAGGTTTATCACCCCACTCAGGAACCTTCACCCCGCACTCTTCGCGGACAGCAGCGCTGTCGGGCAAGCCTGTGAGGTAGGGGTGAGCCAAGGGAGAGCACAGTGCGTCTGGAAAGTTCATGAGTGCGCACCATATTGTCGAACGTAAGTCTAGTTACAGCTAGTGGAGGCAACGCACTTATGACTCTACAACAGCCCTCTTCGCATCTAGACTTCAAGTCCATACTGCTTCAGTGCTGGCACGAGCCCTTCTTCAATCTCGCTTCTGCCGGACGTGACTTCTAAGCCATCAAGATCCAAATTCTCGTTACACACCTACAACGCTTCGTTGTTTGAAACGTCAGTGAGAAGAACGGACGTGCGCCACCTCGTATTAAGCCTCGTGAACCACAATCAGCGTCCTACGAATATGATGATCACCGAATGGAGAGTCTGGGCTGCCACGAAGGCTGATGACCAGGTTATGAGCACTGAGAAATCAAATGAAAAGACGTAGTAAGTTCAACGTCATCCAGACTTTCGCCGACGCCAGCTCATTCTCGGTAGTAGCTCACGGGGTGCTCACCACAGTCGCCATAACGCCGCCGCAGTGCATTGTCGATGAGAACAATCTGCAGATGATGTGGACGGTTGATCCATAACTTTGTAGAAGGATTCACTGGCAAACTGAATTCCCAATTGCTCTTCGCAGCCCAAATGAACGCGGGATCGTCGTCCTCAAGTTGAATGCAGGAAGGAGAACTCAAAGGCTAAGAAAGCGTGCAGAGCACAGGGTGAGCACTTTCGTGTTGTGTTGACCGCAACGCGGTGCGGTACTTGTAAGTAGGGCGGCGTTGGTTGTTGTGGTGGCTGGCGCTCATGATCTAGATACTTTCAGATTTACTGTAGGCGCCCGTCGCGAAGTGGAACTACTAGCAACAAGCATTCGCTGTGCGCACGCTGAAATAGTTGGCATAATTGATACGGATTCACTGTTTTCTCTCAAATCTCAGCCTAGTACTAAGCACTTGTAGGGAATTTGAATACAGGTTCAAATGTGAGACTTTAAGCCTTGGACGATGATGAGATCGACTATGGTGCGTACAAGATAATGTCTACAGCTGATACCCACGATTTGGCCAAATATCCGAATGTCCACCCGTACTAGTAATTGCACGCCAGTCGTACAAAAGTTCTTCAACCTCACACCAATCTGGCTGAGGATGAACCGGCGCCGGTAACAGAGTCATCGGAGCGGGTGACAGTGCGATCGCAAAGATTGGCTGAAAGGAGGACTGGCTGACGTGCCGGAGCTCCAAAAGGTACAAATCTTGCAGCTGGATGCCTCCATCACCGAATTGGACTGACTCAGAGCCAGTACGCTGCTGGTGTTTATTCTGCATAGCATCAATATCAGCCATATTCGTGGGCATAGCAGTGCGGCAACAGTGCCGAACTCACAAAGTCAATGAATGCCTCCATCACCTCCGCAACCTGCTTCAAGACCTTGGCTCGATCGCAAGATTTTTTTTTGCCGTGCCGCCTGGTATAGGCGTATTTCTGAATTTTGAAAGCCTGATATCCGTGAATCTAATGATATTGGTGCTTCATATCGACAGCAGAGCGCAGGATCATGGCGCTTACCTTTATTACGTAGGAGACCTTGGTTCCGCAGCCCTCAAACATTGAGGCATCCTTGTCGTCGAGCTCATTCGCAGACGTACGCCCCAGCGATGCCCCACGCTCTCCACGGACAGAGAACAAGGCAGGAAGCTTCATTTTTTGCCCGAATTGTCTTCTGTTAATAGAATATAGTTCGAAAGGTACAACGACCTTGTCAGGAGGGCAATCCTGGCAGAGATATTGTTAGATCTGCTGCAGTTTGCGAAAGATATGACACATACTATTTGTGCCGTGCGACTCATGGCTTACTGGTGTGTAGGATATGTGGTATCGGTGAGAGGAGGATTGGGAGATGGTGTTCTGGAAAGCAGCAGGTACAGGCCATTTATAAGCAAAGTCGAGAGCGAAGGCGGTGGTGGCAGCGTGTTAATAGAAAGGCGGCGGGGGGGAATGGCGGCGAGGATGAGTAGATGTGCGGATATAACGATAGTAGTCTTTCTGGTTTTCGTCAACGTGTTGCGTGCTGCATCATTGTTTGGGAGCTGCTGGTTCATGGAAATTTGGTGCATAACCGCAGGGCGGACTCGGCAAAGAGTGACAAATTGATGAGATCTGCGGTGGTCCGGTAGTAGGTACGCACTGCGCAGTGTCTTTTTCCAAGGATCGCCAAGAAAAAAGCTTAGTCAATAACAGAGACACAAAACCGAGAAGTATCGACGTGCCTGAACAATTGATCTAGGCTTGTAGAAGGTTCTGAGTCTGCGGCTTGTAGGGAACACGGGAATGCGGTCAATTGGCAATTGACATATAATTATCGCAGCGTCCTACCAATGAACGAGAGAAATCCTGGGAGAGATTTCCAGTCCGTTTAGCTATTGAAAGGCTCAACGTCAACCATCACTAGTCACTCCTCCAACTCGCCTCGTGTTCTCAATGAAGACTCGATGATGACTCGTGGCCGTCCATTATTCTGCTGTGCCATAGCGAGGTCCAGAAATCCAGAGACAGCATGCCAGCGGTGGCAAACGTTTGAACTTCAGGGGGACCCTTATCGGAATAGGCTGTCCCCAGTCTAAGCAGCCTTGGAGGTTTCACATAGTATATTCTGAAGTTTGCTCGTGAGCGCGAAAAACCAACCGATTTGGCCCAATCCGCTCGCAAGCTTGCATCTCCCTATATTGTCTAGGTTGATGCATGCACAACTTGCGAGCGGACTCGCTTGTAAGTCCAGGCGTGTTGTAAGAGAGACCGTATGAACTTGAATGTGAACCGAAGTCAGCCGCAGATCGCCGAGTTGTGTGTCATGAAAGTCGCTCCGGCGCCATCATGCCGGCACCCAGCGGTCGTTTTCCAACCGACGCTAAGTGGCATCCCGCACTTTCACCACCTCGCTCACGGTGTCGTTGGCTCACCATACTCACGAAACCAGGCCGCAACATGCCTACAGAGGCTCCCTCCGACCATCTTACTATTTTCGACCCGTCTACATGTATCCGCAAGGGGCTCTGCCCGGTCTCTAGCATCAGGAACAAAGAGGACCCTCTAGAAAGCCACTCTTTGTACTACGAGCAGCACGGAACAGGCCCAGAGAAGATCATCTTCATCATGGGGTGAGCATCCAGCAACGCCCTCCCAAGTTCCCCGCGTGCAGGCGGTATTCAAACTTCGGCAGCCTCAACAGTACCTTGTTCGCATGGGAATCTCAGGTGCAGCACTTTTCACGGATTGACACATATTCGGTTCTGGTCTTCGACAATCGGGGCGTGGGCAATAGCAGCGTTCCAAGGGGACCGTATACGTATGTTGACGGTTGGATGTGTCTATGTCTCAGATGCTAACCGACTGAATGGGCTTGATTTTGCAGCACGAGCGGCATGGCAGAGGACGCGATTGCCCTTCTCAATTATGTTGGCTGGACGGAAGAGAGAGATCTGCACGTCGTCGGAGTCTCGCTGGGCGGTATGATCGCTCAAGGTGCGTCTGCCACTACGTCTCTCGGAGTTATGCACCAATATCGCACCCATAGAACTGGCTTACAAAATCTCTGAGCGTATTATATCTCTGACGCTGGCCGCCACAACTGCTGGCGGTCGATTTTGGTCGAACTTGGCCCCAGTAAGCTGATTGATTGACAATGCAGTACTCAAATTTTGACTCCGTGATGTCTTCCAGTGGAAAGGATTTGCGGGACTGTTCAAGTACGTGATAATTAGGAGCATTGCTTCACGGGCCAGATGACCACATGCAGCCATGCAGGCTGAATTTCATCAAGGAGCAGGAAGACAAGATACCTATAGTCCTGAATATGCTGTACCCCAAAGGATGGTTGGAGTCCAAAGCTGAAGACGATCCCCAAGGGCGGACAAATTGGGAGATTGAACGGGAGGTAAACTATTCACCTCCCCATGTCTACCCTTCATTCAATTACCGACTGACCCGCTTGATTGGTTTCCAACTTTCTAGTCGTTCCGCAGGCGCATGGCGGTAACTCGTCCACCCACATTTGTCGGCTCGATGTCGCAGACCGCAGCAGCCTTAACCCACAGCGTCTCACCGGCACGATTACGCGAGATATCCAGAAATATACCAAAGGTGGTAATCGTTGTCGGAGACGAAGATCACCTGGTGCGCACTAGCAACAGTTTCCATCTCAAGAAGCACATGCCAGAGGCGGAGTTTGTGCAATGGGAGAACACAGGACATGGGATACCTGCACAGCAGAAGAAGCGGTTCAATGCACTGCTGGAACGCACCTTTTCGGAAGGCAGGGAGAGGGCGCGATTTAACCACGAATCATAACCTAGATTGCTCTCTGCGGGTCGGAGGGAACCAGAGCCTTTATCCCGATATCTCGGGCAGATTTCTATTTCATTCGATGTACATTGCCACTCAACCGCACAGAGCCGTAAATCACTGCCGACTTTAATTCGAGTGGCCATGCAAACTGCAAGTAGGCCGTTTATGGGATATCTGCGTTTTATGTCGTATCATCATATATACGCCCATGTTTGCTACACAGGTTGGCCACCCCCTTGAATCTTATACACCCGAGTTAAGCATGCGTCGTAGACATGCTGATACATGGAAAGAAGGAAATGAAGATGCGCACCCCGCTGAATATGAGCGTCTTGTGCCACAAAAGGTTCCGACAATTGTATCCATAACGCTGTCGACCAGTTGTATAGAGGTATGTATGAACGGACCTTTACGGCTCGGTCATCACACCACTGGCACTGAAACTATAGTGACACCGAAGACGGTGGTAAAAGCAAACCTACTCCCAGCCAGCCGAGCTTCTGGCATACGCCACGAGTGTGGGAGGATCTGGGATTCCTCTCTTCCATACCGCCTCCGGGACGCTTCCTGGAGCAAACTCAGTATGCGCCTTCTCACCCGCCTTCACCGCGGTCGTGAACATCTCCATCAACTCTGCTCTGCTCTCCAATCCGACGCTGACGCGAACGAACTGCAAAGGGACGCCGTGGTCCTTTGCCCAGTCCAGTTCGTAGTAATGTGCGATGATCGCGTAAGGGCACGCGAGCGTGAAGTTGGTGCCGAGACTGGGTCCCTTGGCGCAGCTGAGAGCATCGTAGAACCCCTGCGCGGCGGCTATTGATTTGAACAGAACGGAGAACAGACCACCGTAGCCAGGCTCGGGAACTGCATCTGCGGACATAGGCAGTGTCTTGCGGAGGCACGCCTTGTAATTCTCTGGCGTTTGCCACTTGGGATAGTACACTTCGTCAACGATGGAAGAGATGGTCTTGAGGTAGTCGCAAACCGCCTCGGCGTTGCCGTTGATAACGTTTGAGCGTTTTACAAAGTCGCGGGAATTGTACTCCATGACGATTGCATCTTCGTCAAAGTAGACGTCCTCGTAGTTCTGTTTGAGCCAGGCTTGGAGCTTTGAGTAGTGTCTTCCGGCAGGATTCAGTGACAAGCTGCAGTGATGCGTGCGTTAGCCTGAGCATCGGGAGTATATAGCCAATAAAAATCTCACTTTCCACCCATTACGTTCGCCAGCCTACACACGCAGTCCTCATTAGTCCTGTCGGGAGACTATGCAACAGCAGGTTGCTCACCCTCCAAAAAGCTTGCTCAAGCTGGTAACTATAATATCGACCAGATGCATAATCTGCAGATTCGCAAAATTACCGAGCGTGTCGTCAACGACAATAAGGAAGTCGTATTTGTCGGCCAACTGGCGAAGGCGATGTAGGTTTACTGAGCGGAGGAGAGGATTAGAAGGAATCTCAGTGTATAGGGCCAAGATGGGTGGCTGGGAAGGATCAGCAGCCTGCATCTCTGCTAGCTGCTTTTCGAGCTCGTCGATAAAATGATCTCCGCCGTCAGGATAGAAGAAGGCTCCCGGACCCCATTTCTCGATCACCTTGAGGGTATCGACGTAAGGGAACCTACATCTCTTTGTTAGGTTGTGGTAAGGAGGTGGAAGTGGATCATGTTCTTACCCAAAACAGATGCTCTTACGTTTGTCACTTATAGCGCCCATGCACAGGTGATGAGCGGACCAGATGGCGTTCATACCGCCAGGTGTAAGATAGACGTCGCCAACGTCAATGTCAAGCAGAAGAGCGATGCGATGGCGGATGGTGAGCTTGGCCTCATTTGCAGGCAGAGGAGGCGATCTGTCCTCTGGACTGCCGGCTAGAGCCAGATCGTCTGTAGGGATATTCCAGTCTACGCGGTGAACGGTAGGCTCGGGGCCTTCTTTGATGCCCAGGAGGTTAAGATGATAAATAGCGAGACGTGATGTGCAGCCGAAGCCAGTATGTTGCCAAAATTGCTTTGCGACCGACCATAAAGACAGGTCGAATAAGACGATGTAGAGCTGAGACCCTGGGCGACCCTGTAGGCAGTGCTTATCGAGTACGCGCGAGGGAGCATTTCGTCGCGCCATGAACTCCACGCATTCTTTGGCCGCATAAGCGGAGCGAAACAGAAGCAATCTCTCGTTTGGCTTGGCGTACTTCTGCTCGAGGTAGTATGATAGCTGACATACGCGTGGTGTTAGCTGCGAGGGAAAACGTGCTGAAGAACATTCAACATACCGTCCTGACGCTGTGGTGAATCCAGTAGCGCGGGTAACCTGACTTGAGGCGGTCGAGAACAGCTAGGTCGCGCTCCTTGTAGCCTATCGAGACAGCCCAGGTGGGGAAAGAGACTGAGATGGCATGTTGAGAGTGAGGAATTGGAATTCCAATCAGGTCGTTGTCAGTGAGCTTTGAGACGTTCATTTGGAGGGGTTGACCGTTATACGGCCGCAAAAAGAGGCCACGGCCTTTTGTACATACAGGAGAGCTCTCGGTGGCTGTCTCTGCATCTGTACAATTGGACGAGGGAGGTTGGACAACATTAATGCCAGAGGGTCAAGTTCTCATGATTATCATCTGGCATCGTTGAAGGAAATCACTGGGCACTAGAAAACTCACAGCCATGAGTATCAGAAGGACAAGCTCTCAGACCTTGGACACGTACTACCTGAGCAAAGTCTCAGGAGTTACTCATCCATGAGTTGGACCTGCTCGTGAACAGTGGATGACCAAGCGTGGGAGAGGCGCTACAGCAACTACACTATCCAAATAAGGCAATCGCTTCCACTACACGTGGCTGGCGCTTGTTCGACTTTCGCACAGACATGCTCATGCCAGGACCATGGCTTCGTTCGTCTCTATCACTGCTCTGTGCAATGTTCCCTCGTATTCATTTTCTACTCTACAGGTTCTTTCGGAGGCCGGCTACTCTTATACCAGTCTTTCTTGCGTGCGAGAATCTTACATTGTAGAGTCGCCGAGGACGTGAAATGCAATTTCTCAGCTTGGACACCATGTACTCAAGCGCGGCGGCGATGGTAGCATGTCCACTTGAATACTTAGGCTTGCAGCCTTTTTGTTCCTGCTCCCTATCCCGCTACGTCCAAGTGTCTAAGATGCCCTCCCCTGCAGACGATATTCGTCTCCTTTTGAAGCTCATCAATTCCGCCGCTGAAGATGCCATCCAGCAATACGAGTCCGCTGGGTGCGATGTCCCATCCATCAAATCTACGACTACGCCCAAACTCCCGCAGGACTCCCTCCCCTTGAAGAGGTCTCTGCGTATTCTGGAGGGTGCATGCCAGCAACTTGTTGTGACACTTACACCCCCTGACATCGCTGTGTACACCGTAAGTTGAACAAGCCTGTCAGAGTTAGCATCGCCCATTAATTCTCCGCCTTTCAGTGGACTTTTGCTCCTGGTATCGACATGGCTTGTGTTCGCGTCATCATCAATGCCAACATCCCCGATCTTCTTGCTCTTCACCCGGAGGGACTGTCCGTTCAGGAGATAGGCAATAAGACAGGACTCGAGCCAAGCAAGCTTCTGAGAGTTATGCGTAACCTGGCGTCAAAGCACTGCTTCCGAGAGAGTGGGTTCTCTCTGTAGCCCTGCATTAGCTACTAGTTCTCATGCTGGCGCGACGTGTTCACAGTTGACGCAGGAGTCTTCATCAACAACGCACTTTCGCTCGCGCTTCGTTCCGATCAGCCGGTCTACTCCATGGCCAAGTTGCGTGCCAACAGGCTTCATGAGCACGCCTTTGGACGTCTCTGGGACGCCTTGAGCGATCCGGAGTATGGTCACTCGAATTCCGTGGACAAATGTGCCTTTGCATACGGCATCAAGGGCGAGATGCCAGGTGGGACCCTCTTCACCTGGCTACGAGAGCACGTGCGTATGGCCAGCCGTTTTTGTCTGCGTGCTTTGCTAACACGCTGTTCTAGCCAGAATTCAGCAAAGTACGACAGTTTCGGTACTACGCGTGTGAGCTACGCTGACGGACGGCTATCTGTATAGCTGTTCAACCAGGGGATGGGCGTTTTGGCCAGCGTGACCAACGTCCCAGCTGTAGTCAAAGGCAATTCGCGTTGACCCCAAGGCTGGTCAAAACATCACTGACTCGGCTTATCACCAGAGTTCCCGTGGAACAAACTTTCGCCGGGGAGCACGTTCTGCGACGTCGGAGCCGGTATAGGAACAATGCCACTCGCTCTGGTGAAGTACCACGATCACATCCATTACATTCTGCAAGATACGCCCAACGTTATTGAGCACGCTCGGAAGGTATACTGATCCTTTGTGGGCTGTCGCAATTGGCTTGGGTACTGACCAGCGATGACAGCATTGGGCCCAGCATAACCCCGTTGCTCTCGAAAACGGCAATGTCTCCTTTGCGCCGATGGATTTCTTCACGGATGCTCCGCTACCTGGAAATGATATTTACTTTGTACGTTACAGAGTTACAACTCACATTGTTTCAAGACTCTACCTTCCTCACTCCACAACGCTCTCAGCTGCGACAAATCATTCACGACTGGACATTTGAAAACTGCGTGAAGATCTTGAAGAATGTACGCCTGTCTATGAAAGATGGAAGCCGCGTCTTGATCAGTACGTCCTTGATGTCCAAATCTTGACGAGCGAATCCTGATGAGGCTGGTACCGTAGATGAATACATCCTGCCCCCGCCGACATTTGACACGGCTACCAATGAGATCATCGAGACGAAAAATGTCGAAGGCCAAAGCAAAGTCAGCCAAGTAGTGCGTACCATAGCGCTGTAAAGTCAAACGCGTCTTCACTAACTATTCCTTCAGGCTCCGAAGCCTCTCCTCCCAAGCTATGGTGCCGGTTCGGCGCGCACGTTCCTCCAAGATATCGCCATGCTTGTCCTGCTGAACTCACAGGAACGCACGCTCGAGCAGATCAAGGAGATTGGGTAAGACTTTTGTTTTTTCCAGCGTTCGTTTTATAGATTGATTGACTCACGCAAATATGCCTTTGGGGAATGCAGGGTAGCAGCAGGTCTTCGATTTATCAAGCACTGGGATTTGCTTGAAACCGGGTTGGTCGAGTTTGCACGAGACGACGACTTGTCCCAGGCGCAGTGGGATCATGATGCTTAGGATTCTTGATTTTGATGAACTTGAACTTGAACGGTCGTCCGTTCGATTTAGGGCATCCCGCGGTTTGCTGAATATGATGATGGCAAACACACAGGTCTCACGCTCTGTCGAGTTAACTTGTTAGTGGAAATAACAAACCTTGAGGAACAGGCGCATATGTACTACCAACCCAGACTAGGTGAACAGCGGTGTTGTGTGAGGTCGCTTGGGTGAAAGATTTGTTGACTCACGACAAAAGGATCACGAAGCACTGGGTTTCCAAAGTGCTTACCGTGCTGGAGATCCGTCATCGCATCAATTCGCGGGCAAGGGTCAATCCTAATACTACTTACTGTCTCAAGTATTTGTGGCGCAGCTGATATACGCCGCAGCTACACCGAAACGCACCATTCAGGAAACGTCGGAGTCCTTGCGAAAGATTCTCGATAATTATAAAGATCGCTTGTTCAAGTGACTATTTTACGTCTATCATTGTTACTTGTCATTAATCTATTGCATAAGTGGCCGTCAAGGATATCTAGTGATTGAAACGCGAAGGCTCTGGCATACGATGTCTAAGAAAGTCCGAGTAGCACGAGAATGAAGGGAGAAATGTCCGCCAAAGATGAGAATTACGCGCGGAACTTAAGTCCCTGCACACTCTTCTTTAAGGATCCAATGAAGCTTCCTCTACGGAAACGGAACAGGTACGAAAGGAGGTAGATACCAGCAGTCTGAGGCGAAAACACAGTCATCAGCAAAGCAGGATGAATCAAGACAGTAGAAAACTTACATTGATCGCGATGAATCCGATGAAGATCCCAATGTTACGCCAACGGTGGGAATACACGACGTTGAAACTATTGAATAGGAACTCGTCCGTCGTGCGATATGGGCAAAATTGACATTGGGTTGTCGAGTCACCGTTCAGGAGATATCCGCCGGATGTGTCCATGAATGTCTGCAAGTACGCTCCGCAGCTTGTACCAGCCGGTGGCGTGAGCGATACAACCTCGACTGAAGCGCAGGACAATTCCTCGTTGCCGATGGCGGCCGCAAGAAGGCCCTCGACGACGTACGTGTATGGCGATACGCGATACATCCATTTCCACCAGCCGAGCAGCCTGAAGGGCTGCAGAACACCGTTGCTGAACGAGGACACGTCGTTAGACGCCTCATTGCGGATGATACGATATGAACTCACAATATGATCACGAAGGAGAATAAGGAACTGAAAAGCAACGCTGCAATTTGTACGTTGGGGGCCATCGCAGCGATGGCTTGTCCGACGGTCGTATAGTAGAGCGGCATCAACACGCCGAGCATTAGGTAGACATATCCTGCACGCTCTGGAGTCGACTCAAACCCAACCGTCCAGTACCAAGAAAGGTAGTAGAGGCTGGAGCCTAGTATGTTCCACGGAACCTCGACCAGGATCTGCGACGTGATGAGAGCCGTCCAGCTATACATCCGACTGGGACGTTCGCGAACTTCATAGAGCGATCGCATGGTGATGAATGGAACTTGCAGCTGCTGAGCGAGTGCGACAGTGGTGATCAAAGACATGAAGATGGCCTGATCACACGAGATCAGCAAGCTACGCGATGAGCAATGTCTGGAGAGAGCTTACAAAGAGCTTGTTCTGGGTACCCTGAATCGAATCCTTTGCTTTAAAGAACGTAAAGCCAATGACAAGTCCGGACACGATATTGAGCACCAACTTCGCGGCGATGTACGTTGGATCCCGCCAATGTGCCTGCCAATCTCGACCCAGAAGCGTAAGGACTTGATAAGTCCAGGACGTAGTGAATTCTCTCTTGAGCTCCGTCTCCACAGCTGGGCGTTGCCGACCTTCAGTATGGATTCGCTCAATCTCTTGATGAAGAGTTTGAGCTTCGGGTGACTGCTTCCAAACTTGATGCCAATCCCGGTCTGCTGTGGCCGTCGCACCTGCGCCAATAACTTGCAAAATGTACTCCGCCCTGCGTAGCCGTGAAGGTGAGCAAACCGTGTCCACCCAGATATAAAAATGAACTTACGGGTTCTCCTCTGGGCCACAAGACCTAGCCCCATTTCTCTCGAAATATCCGACCATCGTAGTCGAGTGATAGCCAAGGTCACCGAAGTACACCGTCTGCCCACCAACCTTCAGCAGCAAAAGCCTGTCGAAGACTTCGAACAGCTCTCCACTGGGCTGATGAATCGTGCATAAGATCGCCTGACCCGATTTATCAGCTAGCTCCCTGAGGAACGACACGACTGCCCATGCGCTCTGTGAATCCAACCCAGACGTCGGCTCATCGAGGAACAGAAGCAACCGTGGCTTGGCAACGAGTTCGACGGCAATAGTCGTACGTTTCCGCATCTCGACATTCAGCGTACCGACAATGGCGTCCGCGTGGGCTGTGAGACCACACATCTCCAAGCATTTCTCGACATATGCTTCCTTCTCCGAGAGGGGCGTAGAGGCGGGTTGACGCAACTTTGCAGAGAAAAGCAAAGCCTCGCGGACCGTCTGAGTCGCAAGGTGCGTATCTTGCTGCTGGCAATATCCGCTACCCAACGCAGGTCAGCACAAAGCCAAGCACAAATTGAGTCCCACTCACGTTTGTGCTCCAAAGTCATCGGGCAGCCTTTGGCCATTCACGAATCGATGACCGGTGACAACACCTACATCCGTCCTCTCAGCCAGAACATTCAAAAGGGTGGTCTTCCCAGCACCGGACTCGCCCATCAGCGCTGTGAGTTTCCCGGGAGCGACGTATCCAGAAACATCGTCCAGCAGCTTGCGATGTGAACCGTCGGGAATCGGTACCACATACTCGAGGTGTTGCCAAGAGAAGATGTCCGTCATTGCGGGAGCAGCTAGCCTATCGTTCGAGCTGTTCGAATCGGACGCCTTGGAAACTGGAGCTGATGCTGTAGGTGTCACAGAACCCTTCTCGTTGTCCTCTACGTCGTTTTCACGACCGATCGGCGCTGCCTTCGATCCCCACTTGAACCATGTAACGCTTGCAGAGGCAGACTCGCGCGTATTGAGCTCGGTAAGGCTCCAATATGCGGCTAAGAACGCGAATCCGAAGGCAAATGCAATCCCAACGTTCTGTACAACACGTCAATCATTAGTATAATACCTGCGTTTTGGATACGATAAACTTACCCTCCACAAATGGCTGTAAGAATATCCGAACGAGAGGCTCGCGTACAGCGCACCACTTACAGTGCTCTGTCCGGGTTGACTCCCGACTACAGCGCACACCTGATTTGCAAGAGTCACGTTTTCGTATCCAGGTCCTTGCGGGATAAGCGAGGCACATTCGGCTTGCATGTTATGCAGTTCATTGGTAACTAAAGCTTCGAACGAGTACTTCAAAGGCTGTATTCATAGGTCAGTATCACCGACTTTGTGCTACAAATGGAGATGCATACGTTGATATAAGTAATCCATTTCAGCGCGCCGATCATGCTCGGCTGGGGGATCGTATATCCGGTGTACATAACGAGTACTAGCATCAAAGCACCAGCAATGGTCTGCGCGGGAGCGGGGGACTTGAATGCCGCGGTGAGAGCGCGGAACCAAGCCTTCATAGTGAGTGAGGTAACGCATACAACTAGAAAGAATGTACTGAAATGCATAGAAACCGATCAGCCTGGTTTCGAGCGCAAATGCTCAAAGGTAGAAGTGCTTACAAAAATTGCCCAGCGGTCTCCTGCAGGCCGACGAGGAAGTAGAGGATGATGGAGAAAAATATGAGAGAGAAGATAGTAATCGGCACGTCAACGAGCGTAAGTGCAATCGAATCTGCAAATGGGTGATACATCGCTGCTTGGAAGTGCCTGAGCACAATCGGACGCTGTGCGAATAGCGCTGGGATCTCAGCCATTGCACTAAGAGCAGAGAATAATATGGCGCTGATAACACGGGTCAGTGAATGTCGACAATAAAACATACGACTAAACGCACAAGAATAATACACCACCCCTCGAAAAGAACGAAGCTGTGTTGTCCTTCAGTCGAAAGAATATTGTACCGTTAAGAATGGCTTGGATAAGGAACGCGCTACGTAGACTATCAGCGATAGCAACAGAACGGATAACGTTATACTCACACAGTGTCGATGAGGACTGTCTGCCACTGACCCTTGAGAATCTGATACCGGCGTAGCATGAGCGCCCTCGCCTGCGTGGTAAGTTCTGATCAGGTTTCCGCAAAGTACCAGATACAGCTTCAAACCTCACCTGCATAGGTAAGCTGACAATGAACGGACTGCCTTTTCGAACATGCTTTGCATGCTCCAGGAGTACACTCCTCCTATAAGACGCCGCTTTCTCCGGCTTTGCAGCATGCTCGTCGTAAAAGTTCTGCATGTCTTCCCTGTTCTCCGCAGCTAATACGTGAGCCTTAAAGTATCGCGCAAACTCAGGAGCGGTTCGTGGCACAGGATGAGAAGGAGTGATAGATCGGGGGATGCGGCCGTTCGGGTCTGTCACTGTGAGCGACATGATCAAGGTCAACACTAATATCGGCAGTAGCGATGAGGAAGAGCAACCTACCCGCTACTAAAAAGTCTGCCGTTGTTTGCCTGTTGGCAGGCTCATAGCCCATCTCGATGAAGTAATCCCTAGCTTTCTTCGTGGAACCGAAGTAGGCCATCTTGCCCTCATAAATCACGCAGACCTACATCGAAGACAGCGGTTAATATCTCGAGTACACCCGTCGTACATGGGCGTACCTTGTCGAACAACTCGTACAGGCTCTCACCAGCCTGATAGATGGATACTATTGTCGCCATCCGGCAGGCATCTGTTGCTACGCGGAGGGTTTGGATAAACTCCAAGGCCGTTGATGCACTATCAAAGACGAGTAAGGAATGCTCAACTTGATAGCTGCGAGACGTCGACTCACTCGAGGCCTTTGGTCGCACCATCCCATGCGCCGACCAAACATCTTGTAGCCAAGACCTCTGCTAAGCTCACGCGTTTCTTCTGTCCGCCACTTATGCCCCTGATGTATGCATCTCCGACTTTCGTATCTGCTACCTTTTCCAAACCAAAGACTTTCAGCAGGATTTTTAAATAATTCTGCTCAAAATCTCGTCTCTTCTGGCCCTCAAGCCTATTACTAGGCGCACGGGTTCTCACGGCAAACGAGAGAGTTTCAGCCACGGTTAACGTAGGAAAATGAATGTCGTCTTCCGGGCAATACTGCACGTCTCCGCGGTAGTGAGCAGCCAGGTCTTGAGGGGAAAGGGAAGAAAAGTGGACCGAGCCAGACACGCTGTGAAAACCTGAGGTTTGATTGGCGAGGGTCTTCAAAAGGGTTGTGCAACCTGCACCCGGACTTCCAAGAACCACTGCAATAGAGTCCGCGCTGTCAATCACACAGCGCATATACAATATAGCGTGATTACTCACATAACATCTCCCCCGGTTTGACAACTCCTTCAAAGTCATCGAGAATGGTTCTAACCGCAGGATGCCGGTGGCTTTGTATGGCTTCCAACTGAGCGCTAGGGGAGACCATGGAACTGACAGTAGGCTGATGAGATACGGTGGCACCCAGGCCGGTGACGCTAAGGTCTTTGAAGTAGACCCCTAGCTCTCGATGTTCGATGTGTTCAGCCTTTTCAATCCTGAAAAGTTGGACATTGTCAAATACTGCGTCGTGGAAACGGGGGTTGCAGCTTACTGAAGCATCGTCTTCCTTAAATATCTCTCCAAGTCAAACGGTTCATCGCTCGAAGGCCCGGTCAGTGTGAGATTAGAGAGCGTATCATCTACGCTTCCCTCCTCTACCTGAAGTCCACCTTCCTCTTCTCTCAGCTCTGCCTCTGTCTTTGTACCCCTCTCGGATTCGATTGACATCTTGAACGTCTTGTCGATATTTGATTATGATGAAATTGACTTGATAGAGTAAAGAGAGGAGTCCTAAGAAAACCGCCGCCTCCAGAAAAGCAGCTGCAGGAGTCAAAGTTGAAAGCAGGGAAGAATAGAGACCTCCAAGACATCCTTTATAAACAAACGGCAAGGAAGTGGATGACCGTGTACTTCGGCGAAACATGGTCAGCATCAATGTGTTAGCAGATTGGATCGGTGACGGGCGCTAACCACCATATGTCAGACCGCTAAGTATCGGACATACAGCATGACGTCAGGTAGTTCTTGCTTCCCAAGTGCGAAGGCACACTCACCTTCGTTTAGGTAGCTCGTCGTTCAGGTTAGCTGTGGCACTTTTGCTTCGGTTCGAGTGCACATGTTCAGTCACTAGAAATGTTGCACAAGACGCACGAAGGGAGTTTCAGCAAAATCTGTAACACTATCCATCGGGAGACGAACAGCCCTCATCATATAGCTGCAATGGTTACGTACCATCGTTGCATCTTGTTCTTGAGAGTCTGCTTTCACCTTGTGGTTTTCACCTTGTGAACCGCAGGCGACTGGCTGAGTATTCGCAGCCATACCGCTCTTCCGGCGCCTGCACGCTGCCGATGTACGCGACACCTCATACCCCTGTAATCGCAAGGAGACGCCACGCAATAGTTGCGGAGTAAGCTCTCCTCGGGCCGCCTAAGCCTTCATTGCAAGGATTTCCATGTTCTGCGCCCATTTGTCGAGTCTCGACCAAGTCTATGACTGGTTATAAGTGATTATTAGTGAAGTCGCTGGAAAGCTAGGGAATCAAAACAATCTCCGTAACATCAGGCTGTCTGAATGGGGCGTTTTGAAGATCGCTCGGTTGACCAGTTGAGAAGTGCAGAGCGATGGAAGATGCAAAAAGGGATGACGAATGGATTCACCTCGTACCAGTGCCACGCCCGTCTCTCCGAGTTGTCAGTTTTTGGAACGTAGATCTAGCACTTCTGCGCGACTTCTGCGACTGAAACCAGATCTATCGTCAGCGTAGGTCAATGTTACAGCGCAGGGCTTACCTGGGGTAGATATTGTCGCCGCTATTTCGGCGTAATGTTTGCACGCCTATCAGGCAAGTCCGAGGGGCCAAGTTGACTAGAAGATAAGTACAGCTTGACCAGAGTACTATGTTGGGTTCTTTCGTTGCTGCGAACGTGTGATCGCGAGGCTGTTTATGCAAGTCTGACATTGCGACGTATACGTACTCTGAAGTGCGCATATACCTGCCGGCAAGAGACAACCTGGGGTACATCGGAGCGCTCTGCTATGTTGATCGTTGATTTCTCAGGATGAAACAATCGTACCGCTGCCCTTGACCAGCTTCGAACCGCAGATCGCGCTGACGAGGTCCAGCCAGTGCGTGAGCTTGAGTTGGCTACAGTGACATCCCAGCGACGTAGAAACTGTCTAGAGGCCATCTAATATTGACAGAATTATGATTAGTAGTTTATAAAGAGAAAATAGCACTGTATTGCTACGAGATAGAGGGCGTAGATGATAGGATGTGAGGAGGTGGCAATTGCACGAGCGAAGAAACATTTAGCGCCTGTATCACGTGGTCGTGTTTTACACCGACGCGTCACTTGAGTCGTTCTTTTGTCAGTGCCTGCCATACCGGTCTGCAAACTGAATGTACCCAAAGGAACGCGCACGGTATGTATCTCGCGTTAGATAGCTTCCTCAAGGAGAGCTATTCATGTACATAAGCTGCTGCATGAAGTCTTAGGAACCGTCGAGTGGCCCAAATTGCAACGTCCGCAATGAGACCAATCCGAGTCAGCCCACATTCATACGTATAATAGGCCCAGGCTACCCATCCGAGCACCCCAAGACCTTCATAACCTCCTCTATCTCCTACCCTGAGCATCCAGTCTCCTGCGTTTTAGCACTCCTTGCCCAACATGAACCTCTACTTCGTCCCCAACGACCCCGAAAAAACAACACTCGTGTCCACGAACGGCGTTGCTCAATACCGTATCGTGACCTCAAGAGCTGGCGCGTTGAAAAGTCCCGCCGTCACTCGCGTAAATCGTCCATCCGATTCGCTCCTGGACAGTATCGTCGGGGAGGTGGAATGGCGTCGGTACGGACGTCATCCGCTCGTACGCAGTCACGTCTTCGACGGGACTGACCAGAAAATAGAGATTCGGAATTTGTTATATAAAATTGGGAGCGCCTTCAGCACGTAAGCATCCTTTGCGCTCAGTAATCACCGAGTGTCGAACTTGCTCATCAACCGTGTACGTGCAGTGCTCGATATTTCTTGGGGAACGACAACGAAGAATATCGGTGGAAATTCGCAAAAGGCAACGGCTACGTGGTGAGTACACCACCCCTACCTTATCCGCTTCCCTCCGTTGCTCATTCATACCGTTTCCCTTCTTCAAAAAAGCTAACGCACCGCACGACTGGCGATGAAGTCGCTCGGTTCGCTCAAGAGACCGTGAAGGAAGGATTCTTCCGCGGTGAAGGAAAGTGGGCTCTCAGAATTCGCCCTACGTCGCTCGACATAGACATCATCGTCTTGACGTTTGTCATTCTGGAGAAGAGGCGTCGAGATGCGCTGAAGAACACGACGCAGGAAGGCATGGACTGCGAAGAAGCATCTTGCGAGTTTGGGTTGGATACGGGCGAAGTATGATGAGCGGAGTTCATTGGGCTTTCAAGTTTGTTTGGGCTTCGGGTAATATAGTGTTTAGGTGGAAAGCCGTAGACAAGCTTTTCGGGTTGAACATTTTCCTGCTGTGTATGGCACGTCTGTTTCTCAGTCGTAAAAACAGAGGGATTCACAAGAATATTCACACAGCCGCACGCAGAAGCCGGCATCTATCAACAAAGCGAAGTTCTGTACTCAAGGATGACAGTAGACAGTATACACAAACAAATAGACTCAGCGGGTTCACGGACAACCTGCTTCACCGTTCATTCTGTCCAAAAGTTAAATTCTACCAGCAACGGAACGAGCGCAGGTTGCGGCTCCTGGAAGAAGTCTAAGAAGGCCCATCCGCGCACTCGATGTTCTTGGCGCTGCGAGTTTTGACTCTCTCCGCTGAGTATGTCTACTAACCGACGAGTGAGGCGGCCGTTGACGCCTTCTATGCCCGCACCGACGAGTGGCCATCCTAATCCTCTCGCAACAGTTCCAGGAGGTGCGAATGGGAACGACGAGGCAGAGAAGAAGGAGATGGGAAGAATTGGCGTCGACGTTTCGTCCGGCATCGGAAGCATATTCGCCAAAGCTAGCTCGGTCTTTTCTGAGACCTTGAGTATCGATGGTATACGGTACCTGATACAGTAACGTTGAGTTCATCGTGTAAGCTTGCAAGTAGAAAGGAGAATTCACCAGTCGTGGATCTGTACCGTAGTGTTCTTGCAATTCCAGGTGAACCCTTCTTTCTCGCTATCCGGCCATGTTGTTGGATGAATACCGATACCTTCAACGCCACCACTCCAACATTCAGCATTGCCACCGAATCGACTAAACATGACCACTTTCCCCCTGACCTCTCCCAGCTGGGGCACTCTGTTGTCCAGAAACCACATATTCCTGCCCCCGGGTCCAAACGTGATTTCCTGATTGACGCATTGCGAGAACAGATCAGTGGCTGCATCTTCTTGCTTGATTGACATGACAATGGTTTCTCTGCAGCCTTTCTTCGAAGTAAGGAAGGCGTGAATGACAGTGAGAATGTCTTGGAACGAAGCTCGCTGGGGGTAAGGTCCGTGGTAGGCTATGAGGCGAGATTTCTTGACAGCGAGCCGTATGTCAAGCACTCGTATTCCTGATGCTAGCTGGATACCCAGAGGTGTAAGAAAAGATTGGCACTGAGTGAACTGGCCTCCATAGAATGCCATGCTGTTGTGGGTTTGAGACATAACCGGACTATTCATATCGTATCATAGTACGCACGTATCATGTGTTCCTAGTTAAGAACGTCAATCATCCCCAGAAAGAACAGGTCACAAGAACATACCTGGTAATGTCAAAGAAGACAGTGGGACACTGTCGGGTATATCGCTCAAGAAATTAGTCATGTCTCGACGGGGTAAAATGAGAAGTCGATGGTGCATCCTAGAAACCTTGGCACATTCTTAGGCCTTCACAGCCAGGTCAAGGACAAATGTTACGCACTTGAGAGCGGAAAAGAATCCAAGGGCAGGCATTGCTGACCTTCACTGTCGCCCGTGATGCTCCTAGTTCCACGGAGTGTCCGACTCTGTCTGCATCAGGCCCAAGCCACAAGTCGTCGTGGATTGACGTTGACTTCTCCGCAGGGAGGTGAGGAGATAGCGTGAGACTCAGACGAAATTTCGACACTTGTAAAGTAGCAGTAGTCGAGGGTAGGATTACGTCGAAGTTGCCACCGTAGCTGTGGTCATCCCTACAACATGATATGACTTCTCCAGAACGGTTGACTATGCTGAGTTGGCGCATGCCACTCAGATATCAGGCTGCTCCTACAAGGCCTTCAACAATTCGGGCAAGATGGTAGTGAGAGTCAAGGGACAAGAAGCGATCATAGCGACGCAGTGGACTCTGAGAGAGCTGCGAAGGAACCCAACTTGAGATCAGACGCCGCGGCTGCGGCATACTCAGGCTGACGCACAGAACCATCCATCACGCGCTCACACCTCAAAGACACGCATGTACATTCGACTGCACCAACACTCAGAGCTCATATGAGACAAACAAGACTGTACGACGCTCTAGACGGGTATTCCCCTCCACCTGTCCATCATGCATCAGGCACCTCCTCCGCGTCGTCTTTCTCTTCCTCGGTGCCCTCTGGAAGCTCACCCAAGTCGTTAAAGCGGCTTCTCTTCGGCCTTCCAATGTGCTCTGATTCGGATTTTCGCTTCGAGCCAGACTCGAGTTTCGGCGGGATACCTGCTAGTTCGCGTATGCCGACGAATTGATCCTGGGTGGTGTCTAGTTGAAAGGGCTTGCCTTCGTATAAGTCCTCCGCAATGACATCAAGGGCATTCTGAAACACCTCGACGATGCCCTCATGCGTACTGAGAACTTGACTGCCGCGAGGCTTCGGTTTTGGTGTAACAACCAGCGGCACTTGCCGGGTCACCTTGGCTTTTGCTTGCAAGCCGGGAATAATGGGGAGCTTTGGCTGGACAACTTCCATTTGCGCCTTCGCGTCCAAAGCAGGTGCTGGACGCGTGTGCGGGAGTGTTTTCTGGATACCGTACCGTGTCAGCTCTTGGAAATTAATTCCGGAGTAGTGTGTCTTCAAGAGTTCATAAAGGTTGCCCAGGAGGTCAATGAGAACAGGAGAGACGTAGTCTGGGTCAAGTGTGAAGCCAGGGAGGCCAAAAATGTTCGACGTCAACTTGGCTTCACCTCCGGAAGAAATCCCTCCCTTGTGCTCGTTGCTGATATCAAAGTGCATCCAGACGAAGTTGCTGAGCCACGAGTTTTCCCCGTTCTGTATGATCAAATCCTTCCGCGTCAACTCCGGTACGCCGATCTCGTGATTGGTCATGTTGTGGCGATGGAATCGAAGGCAGCAGTAAGAGATCACATGGATGAAAGCCTCAAGGTCGTCTGCGAGATCGTACGGTTTGAGAGGGTATTGGAGGGCTAAGGCGGACATGAATGCCCATGTTCCCTGCAAGACACCGCCAGTCAGTGGAAAGCCTGCACAGAATACAACGTGAAGAATTACCGAACGACCATGCTGCCTTGCTTCCTGTTCCAGTTCACTCTTGCGCTTGCACAAGTCCCAGTCATTGAGTATACCTTCCATGACAAGATCCTCTTCATCGTCTTGGTGGACAACGCGCATGATATTATCGACGCTGATATCCCGATGAAGAATGCCAGCCTTTGTCCATGCTTCCTCATGACCTGTTGACGTTAGAACCACATCCACTCCCGACACCGCTGCACGCTCACCTCTTAGAGCATCAAAAACGAGTACAACCAACTCTGATGAGCTTGTGTACTTTTCCAGAGGTCGCGCAAGGTTCAATACAAGCCGAGAGTGGCAACGTTTCAGTGGAACCTCGGCGAGCCATTTGAAATATCTCTGCGTGACGGTGCACTGATCACCAACATCACCACCTCCAATCGCTTTTGCAACGTAGTGGACGTTATGAGCAGCCAACTCCTCGTAGATCTTCAGCTCGGGGAGAATCTTACTCGATTTTGGCCGCCAGTAGTCCTTCAGAAAGCACAGCCGCGTCCGTTGTGCGTCGAATGTGACATAGCCCTTAGTGGCACGGCCTGTCGGAGAGTAGGAGGCGACACTATGTTTACCGATGAAATATTTGCTCTGACTATGTCCACCAAGGTCGTCGCAAGTGACCTGGGGAATCATTGGCATGAGGCATACAATTGGACAACCATAATTCCAAACAAACCTTGTAGAGAGGGTAGAAGACGCGGTTGTCCAGCACCTCGTCGGCGCAGTCGCGAGCATACGGGTTCTTCGGCCGAATCTTTCTCAAAGCTTCCAATTCCGCCTCCGTTGCGAGTACTGCCGATGTGTCATACCCAAGACCGCAGTCCTCCATAAGTGCCAAGCGATACACGAAATTGAGAATTTTTTCGGGCTCCTTCTTATAGTTGACGGAGCTCGAGACAATGCATCCATTTCGGTCCCAGCGAGTGATGCATGCCTTCTTATCCGCGAAGTAGAGGATGAAGACGAAGGTGCGATGCTGGCGGACCATGATTTGGGTGGCATACTTCGCGAGCTGTGCTTGAGCAACCTTCCCTACATCGCTGTCTCGTAGAAGGTCCTCTCCCTCAAAGTAGAACGCAGCTGCATTCTCCGTCCGCTTCACCTCAACACCCATCGTCATCCACGCCCAAGCTCCACGAGCTGCGTAAGGGCGTTGCTGGAGTTTTTCTGGTGCTACGTCGTGCATGTACGCTTCACGGGCTGACAGAGTATCTGGGTACATCGATATGTCAATCTTGAGATCATCGCCACTCGACTCGGGCGTGTCTGAGGTATCCTTGAATATGTAGTGCTTCCTGTCAGACTTGGGAGGGCAGGCTTCGGATGCGGCCTCGTTGGTCGCGTTTGCAGTAGTCTGATCGGTAGTGCGATTGACGACTCCGGCAGCTGCAGCTACAACCTGGTTGTAAGCCAAAGCTGCCGCCTCGTCGAGGCTTGCGCACTGTGGGATGAGAGTTAGTAGGGAGCGACGGTGCGACGCGTGCATGAAAACGAAACGTACAAGGGGGGCGTACATCAGCCACTCCACTCCAGCTGCAGGCACGCTCTTGAACTTCTCGCTCATGGACTGCAGTTGCTCTGCGGAAAGGTCTGGTTCCGCAACACCAGAGACCTGCACAAATGTCTTCATAAACCGTGTATATGGCATCCGGACGTAACATGCACCCATCTCCGCGAGGATCTTTTCCTCGTATAGCGTATTCTTGGGACCAAGCTTGTGGGACGAGGCTTTGTTCACTGTTGGCGTGCGCTTCACAGTCGCGGGTGTGGCTGCCTCAGTAGTCGGTGGCGTCGTTGGCCGAGCCTCGACGTCACGGTCTGCTTCAGGCGCTATCGAAGGGGAAGGGGAGGGGGGAGGTAAAGGAAGAGGCTCGTCAGAAGCAGCATCGACTTGAGTTGACATGACCGTTGCAATGAAAGAGTACCTTGCACGGGCGAGCGAACTTATAACCTGGCCGTTGAACCGTGACCGTCTCGTGACGCCTAATCGATTAGTAGCCTGTCGGCAGTAATATCGGATGAGAATGATCAGCTTGCACCAACAATGGACAATGGCACCAAGAAACGCGCCGCAACAGTGGGTTATTGGTAGCTATACGAGTGAGTACAAGTTGAACTCCAAGTATAACATATCCGTTATGAAACTTGACTCAGCCGCGCGGCCATCACCGACGGCAGGCGTTCTGTATCTGACTCGCATCTGGCAACTGCCAAATTCCTGCCAGTTTTTTTGCCTTCAACCCAAATTTAAAGTCCAATTCGGAGTTAGTAGCTTTCGCACGGGAAAGTTTCTCATATCGTTGTTAAACCTACACAGCACGTTTTCTCTCTTTAAGAATGCGCGTATCAAGCGCAGGAGCAAATGCAGGCAGCCAAGACAACTTGCAAAAATGAGTTGAACTAGAAGAAATGAGAGACTTCTAGTATGAAAGACGAAAGATTGATTTTGTACTACTGTCCGTGTCCTGTTAGCTGAATGAGCTGGGACTATTCTAGACTCAAGTGTATAGGCTTTGAATGGGAGAGGACCAGTACTGCGGTATTGCCTTCTCCATCCTGCGGCTGAGGTTCGTTCATTCATTGCTTTATACTCTATCTAGACCGTGTCGTGCGTGTATGAATCGCGCATTAGACACTGTGCAGTAAATCAATCACAACCCCCTTTCTAATTATGCTTCTTCAGCCATGGATCCTCTAGCAGTTCCCGAGCTGAACACCTCTCTTCGGGCCTCCACCGCAGCATTCTCCGGACAAACCGCAGGAATTGTGCCTTGTTCTCTCCATGCAGATTCTCCTCCGAGCTTTCCAAGCTATCCTCGGGGATCTTGACTGGCCCATTCCACTCTCCTGTCCCCGGACGTAAGTTAACGACGTCAACGAACAAAGGCTGATAATGATAGGGAACGACTTGCCGTCATCGTTGAAATATTTCCAGGGTATCGTTGTTTTACTTCTTCGGAGCAGATCCAACGGGGGAGTGCCGAGTAGCGCAATCATGAGCGCAAGGTGGTATGCGTTCACGTCTTTGGTGTTAGCCAGGAGGGGGAATATATGTTTTGCCTCGAACAAGTCCCAAATCTATCTCCTTCCGATATCAGTTCTTGTGGGATTTGAACCAAGTGTCACCCATACCATAACACCGACGCTCCAGATATCCACCTTCTCGTTCCACGGCACGCCCAAGATGACCTCGGGAGCGCGGTACTGAATGGGCTGAATATCGACACCGTAGCCCTCGTCTCGAATGAAACGGGCTTCGCCAAAGTCGCATAAAATTGGTCGTCCGAAAGACCTTGGTTCAAGATCCCGAGATATGTAAATTGTGTGTTGTCCGTCTACGACCTTGTGGGGACTCGGGCTGGACTGTTCTTTGGCTACAAACTCCTCGAATGCACCATCGGAGTCTTCAATGCCAAGGAGTATGTTTTTTTCCTGCACATCTGTACCGAGAAATGCTACCGTCGGCATTCCGACATTCCGACATAGGATGCCCAGACGCACCCGTGTGTATGATCTTGGCTTCAACGTGCAAAAAGTCCAACGCAAGGAGCATATGGGACAGCACGCTTCTCAGTAAAGGCTCAGGCAGCCGTCTTCCAGGGAAGTGATTGCGGAAAGTCTGCATGCTCACCGACATCGGAGGCTGGACCATGAACTGGTATGTGCCATGCTCTTTCTCAATCTCAAACTCGTCGGTGTTCGTCCTAATGAACGTGCGGCCGACATGTTCAGAATGCAGAGAGTTGAGATGTCGGAAAATCTTGCATTCTCTGTGTGACGCAGGCGTCACAGAGTTGAGCGTGCCTGCCTTTACGGCGACATGCCTACGTTCAATCCTGTTACGATGCATGAGTTGAAGAGCAATTATTATCCTTGGGGGTGATTTCGTACTGACGAGAGATCGCGACATAGCCATGTCGTTGAGAAAGCCCCGTGGCCAAGCTTCCCAAGTACTTGGTACCTGGAGTTCAAGACTTGGCCCACCTTTACGGGGTAAAAGTAATTTGGTTTGTACCAGGACAGTGTTTCCTCTTCGATAAGCTTGTTGCTGTGTATGGTGTGAATACTGGCGCGTGACCATCGACACTGTGTGCGCATATACGACCGTCCCCGTTGTGCTGACGCGCGACATACAGCGTTGAACATGGTAGTTGGCTGGTGAGATGCATGTTGTAAGACAGTGACGCACCAAAAACCCATCACTGCGGTGAGGAGCAGCTGCCGGTGGGTGGCAACTGCTGTACCTGAGTTGCTGTAATGGGCGTCTGCGAGCTTTACCTCCTACCATTCCCACCCTCATAGCCTTTAATAGCACATATCAGCCTTGTGACCTTCCTAGACGTCTTCTGACTCTTGTGATGAGGTAAAATGCCACTACTTACTTAAACTTGCGAGCTCTGGCTCTCGAGCGTGCTCCCACTCGCGGTACTCGTTCGTCGACCAGCACTACAAGCTTAAGTCTAGGCGGAATCATGTCCTTTGCACTGCGTTCTCGCCTGCTCCGTACACCGCCGGCCATACAAAGGCAAAAGCCTCCAGCGAATCTCAGGCTGCAAAGATTTGCCTCAGGCAGCGGCAAGGGGTCTCCACTCAACACCGACAATCAGTCAAAGGCGGGCGAACAGCCATCGTACGGACCGATAGGCGTGGCTGCAGCGCTGAAAAGTACACCAAACGGTGAGTCAAGTACTCGTCCTATGTATATGCGGCTCTGCTGACCTCAGAACAGACCCACCACCCTCACCTACCATCTTCTCTCATGAATTCTCTTTGGCCGACCGTGTCGCGCTTGTCTCTGGTGGAAACCGCGGTCTTGGGCTCGAGATGGCGTTAGCACTTGTGGAGGCTGGTGCGCGCGCTGTGTACTGCGTGGATCTTCCCAAGGACCCATCAGACGAATGGCAATCTGTGCACGAGTATGCCAAAAAGCTCGCGAGCAATGGGAAGACGGGCGGTGAAGGTCGGCTGGAGTACGTGAGCGGCGACGTGACCAATCAGGTATGATCGTCTATGCTTTCATTATTGTATTGAAACGAGAAGCTCATATCATCCTCAGGACCAGATGTGGAAGATCGGCAAGAGTATAGGCGACAAGGAAGGACGGATGGACGCATGCGTTGCTGCTGCGGGTATATTGAAGACGCACACCGACTGTCTCGAGTATCCTGCCGCACAATTCCGTCAGGCATGTATTACGATCTGTATGAGCGAAAGGCTCTCATTTTTGCTCACCAGTATGCAATTGTCTGCAGGTGATGGATGTCAACGTGAATGGCGTACTCTTTACGGCGCAGGCCGCTGGACAACAGATGTCTCGCTTCGGAAACGGTGGAAGCATCGTGCTCATAGCCAGTATGAGCGGGTCCATTACTAACAAGGTTTGCAGCTCTCCCCTTCTGCTTTGCTGATTTTGGATGTGCTTATGAGGACTGGTGCCGAGACGTTGATGCTGACAGGCTTTGATTAACAGGATCACGCGTGGGTATCATACAATTCGTCAAAGTCGGCCGTCCTTCAGATGGCCCGCAGCATGGCATGCGAACTGGGTCCCTCTAGGATCCGCGTCAATTCGTTGAGCCCGGGCCATATCTACACAAAGTGCGTGATCTGCGTTGACATTGACCCGATGAAACTTATGTTGTTTGGGCGCAGTATGACCGCTGCGTACCTAGATACTCAACCTCACCTGCTCGAGAAATGGGCGAGCCTTAATCCTATGGGGCGAATCGGACGTCCAGACGAGCTACGTGGGGTCGTGACTTGGCTGACTAGTGACGCTAGCACGTTCTGCACAGGCAGCGAGTGCGTAACGCCATTCGTGCTATCGAAATATTCCACTGACAGATCGATTACGACACAGCATCATTGTCAGCGGTGGGCACCATTCCTGGTAAAGCCTCATCGACATGGTATTACCTCCCTTGTACGTGTATGATTGTTGTATGTATATCCTACGCGAAGATGTTTTGTCACTGTCACGACTAGAGTCACTCTCTCGAATGCAGCAGCGAAGGCCACCCAAGATGAGATAACGCTCTTCGCCTGTCGCGCGGATTATAATCACACGTCCAATGGGCTACCGTGCTGCGCACTCGGAGTTTCTCTGCCTTTCTCTCCGGCGTGTGGGGAGGGCTGTCGTTGACGTGAGGTCTATCACATGAAGTACGTTTTTCAGAAAGCGGAAAGCATGCGGATGGGAGTGTTTTCGCATACTTACTCTCCGTACGTGTGGACGTACTGCGCTTCTGATGGGTCAGTTCGATTTCGACGTGCTCGCGAGATGGCCGAGAACAAGTCGGCTTGCGACGATTTGGTAGTTGGAGAGGTGTTTGCTCGTTTCCTTGTCACATCTGAAGACGACTCCTTGGACGAGGATAGCCGTGCAATTTTGGATGAGCGGCCTTTGTCTGGCGGTACCGGTGTTATGTACTCAAGAGTGGGCGTGGCTGCGCAGCCTGTCTACTGGTCACACTGTGTCACGCAGCAACTGCCAGCAATGTGACATGTGTGTGACGGCCCACGTGGATATGGAAGTCAGTGTGTGCGCAGTCGACTGCGGAAATAATGTTGCCTCGGAAAGCAGACGAGGGATGAAACCAGTCGGTCGTTCTCATCGCAGCACTTGCGCAGCTCGTCCTCCACATCGTCCTCAGCCCGTCCTGGCCCTCCCTTCTCTCTCATACCATCATCACCGACGGCGTCTGCTTCGATAGCCTCAGTCTACCATGCCAGAGGTTGACTATATCCAGCCCTCGAAAAAGGGAAAAGAGCGCGAGGCCCCGCAGCCCACAGATTTCGCCGCAAAGATGATTGCTTTGAAGCGAAAACAAGCGCAGTGCGTGCGCATGCAGTTTTGTTGACTGCGCTCGCTGACCAGCCAGGGTGATAGATCGAGCAAGCCGAAGGAGAGGCCCGACCGTCCCCAGTCCTCCTCCTCACCCTCAAAACCGCAGAGCCACTCTCAGTCGCCACGCAGAATGCTTGCGCAACCCAATATCATCGTCTCCCAGCCCAATCCACAGGCAGAGACAGTGCCCGACGAGCACGATTTTGATCGCCGCCTCAAGATCTCGCACACATCGCCCAGGCATGTTCACAAGCGATTAGAACACACAAGCCCGCGGGGTGCTGGACGATTGTATAATCCACACACAGACCCAATACGGCGAACCATTATGACCGCCGAGCCAGAGGGTATGTCGGAAGAGGACTCTGCTGCAGGAGCCCGCAACGGCACCCCGCCATCTGTTCCACGCTTCAACGGCCGTGCACCAGCTGGCAGAGATGGCGCACGTCTTTTTGACCCGCGGAAGGACAATCCTTACCACCCTGGATTACTCGTCCGACCCGGGAACGGCACCTCCTCCTCACCACCGAATCCTCGAGCACTCCCGACCCCGAAATCCTCGGGTGACTGGGTTTCTGCGTCATCCACCTCCTCCGCCTCTTACGCACAATCTTCTATTTCTTCCAACTTTACTCTCAACTCGGGAACGACGGACTCATCTGCGTCCTCTGCCATCTTCAGCAACGGGCCTCGGTCCGAAGACAGCACGACGTCCACGACCGTTCTGTCGAGCAAGCTTAAGCAGCTCTATCGTAGAGTGGTCACTATAGAGGACCAGCTGAATAAGGAGTCAGAGGCGGAACTACAGGAAAGCGTGGAGTCCAGCCCGCAGCGGATCGGTGTGTTACTCAGGGCGCAGCAGAATGGAGTTATCACGCGGGAAGTTGGCAAAGATGAAGCTGAGAAGGATAAATATATGCGGATAGTCACCAAGCATAAAGAGTGCGTTCTCACTCCTCATGCTTTTATTGTTGTTGACAGTGGTCAACAGGCTTGCCGAGGTCATACACGATCTCTTGACACTAACGATGGCCCCTTCAGTGCCCGCTTCTCTTCGTCATATACCGACAAAGTATGGTCTCGTCGGTCGGATGTGGAAGACCGCTTTCTATCATCTACTGGAGACCCTTCGGCGTGCGGCCTCATCATGTCCCCCCGAAGCCGAAGAGAATGTCGCGCTCGAGCATTTAGTGGTAAGTCCTTTACCTCCCAGGTTTATAACGGAAACTCAAATGCGTTCCAGAGCTTCATTTACTATGCTTACACGGTGTACTCCGGGCTGCTCGACGAGCCCAATCTTTCGCGCTTCAACGGAAACTGGGTCGAATCTCTAGGCGACTTGGCGCGTTATCGCTCGGCAGTAGCACAATTGCTAGAGAGCAGGGGCTCGAGAACTGTGCCAGGAACGCTCACTTTGAACGCTGTGATGCGTGCTACTCTCACAGGGAGTGCTCTTCTATCTACCGGGCCTGGAACCCCTGAGGTATCTGCCTTATCTGACAGGAACGCGTCTCCCACCCCCGCTGTATCCCCTATACGCATGGCGCGTATTGACGACTCCCCGCCCGCTTCAGATGCACTTCAACAGCCGCAAGTGCAAGCTGGAATGGCTCCTAGCGTTGGCGTTATTGCTGCTAGGCAGATGGAGCTGATGCCGGAGAAAGAGCAGTGGCGTCTTATCTCGAGGGAGTGGTTTACGAAGGGCCTCGCGTTCACACCGACTTCTGGGAAGCTGCATCATTATTTGGGGATGTTGAGCAGAGATGCCGAGCCTAGTGAGAAGGAGGATCTACGGGCGGTGTACCATTTCGTCAAGAGGTGCGTTGGTCATTCTCGTGCGCGTGCGATTAGATAAGGTTGATCTCAGTTATTGCCTATCTTTGTTTCAGCATGATGGCAGCTCATCCGTTCACGACTTCTCGCGAGACTGTATTGCAGATGTGGTCGAGCGGCGCGCAGGCGAAGCGTCAAGCGCCTGATGCCGGTCTGACTGATTTATTCCTCCTTTTGCAGGGGATGATCTTCACAAACATCCAATTGGATGACTTTAAAAGCGTGCTAGCTCGGTTCGAAGAGAAGCTACTCTTTGAAGGTAAGCACGCGTGGTATTCATCAAGATCATCAAGCTCTCGCGCCGTGCCCATCCGTGGTCGAGACTCTATCTCCCGGGCTGTTTCGCCAAATGATCAAATATGCTTTCACGATGCTGACCTTATGTTTCATTTTTGTTGCAGGTCGTGATGTGCAAGAGAGAGATTGGATCATGATGGCAGTAATCAATATTGGATCCATCTTCGAGTATGGTCGTCCTACTGCTGTTCTCCGCCGTGTCGCTGCTCTTCAAGCTGACTCTATCGCCGGTGCTACTGTTAGCCCGCAAATGCTAAACGGCCGCACGAAATTTATGGCGAAGCGACCCGACTTGGATGAGAAAACGATGGAAGTAGACGACGGGACTCCTCTACCCATGGCTTCCCCAATCGTCTCGGAAGCAGCCACCGCGGGAACTGAGCTACCCTTGTCGCTCAAATACGCGCTCCAACTCACATTTACTATGCTGACACACACGCTGAAGAACCCCATTCGCCAACCTCATGCGCTCAGCCGCTCATCTCTTAACCCGTACATTACCGTTATCTTGACCTTCATTGCCACCGTGTTGAAGGACAAGACTGCGGAAGGGGTGCTCGCGCGCGCTGTTCCGTGGGAAGACCTAGCGAGGTTCTTGACGAGGGTTCCCCGGCGGATCATACAGTCGCAGACTAGCAAGGAGGCTAAGCTCCTGTCCACCGGGTGCGATCCTTTGCCGGAGGATTGGTGTCTCCGAGGGTTGGGATGGGGCGGGAAGAAGATTTTCGAGCACGGTTTCTGGAGTCGGGACACAAATGGCGAAGAGAAGAATTTTGAGACGGAGATTCTGGATCGGCAGGAGACGGACGCTGCGTTGCTTGATGGGATTATCGAGGACGAGGACGATTCTGATGAGCGGACCAAGATTCCTGGGGACACGCGGTCGAACATGCAGGGTCGCTGGATCCGGATTGCGAGGTCTGCTGTCAAGATTGGAAAGAGTGTGAACGGGCTTGTGTTCGTTCCGCCTTGTGTGAAAGGGGAACGAGGCGAGTGGCGAGTGGAAGGCGCATTGGCTGACAAGGTAGCGAGATGGCGCGAAGAAGATCAACGCGAGAAGGCCGAGGAGGAGCGACGGTTGAGCCGTACGAGATGGGCCGATGACGACGGGATGGATGTCGACGAAGATGAGAGTATGGCCTACGTGGATGAGACGAGCGAGGACGAGGAGGATGCTACGGATGAGGTGAAGGCGCTAAAGGTCGGTTCTACTTTTCGTCGTCATACTATGTCTTGGGCTAAGCTGTCTGCAGGAACGGCTGAAGCATTTCCAGAGCCTGCTCACGTCTGCAAACCAGCCTGTCTCGGCTCGTAATAAATCTCGCGCGCTCTCCGTCCGTGAACATGCGGCGAAACGCCTACGCATCGTCCCCGGCTTCACGGTTTTGGTTGTCGACACAAATATCCTTCTATCCTCTCTGTCAATGGTTGCTTCACTCGTTGAGAGCTTGCAGTGGACCGTAATTATCCCCCTTCCTGTCATCATGGAGCTGGACGGCCTGGGATCTGATGCATCTGTTCTGGGTGAGGCGGCAGTGACGGCATCCCAGTTCATTGTATCCCATCTCCGTAGTCACTCCACCTCGCTCAAGATCCAGACCTCCAGGGGAAACTACCTCACCAACCTCAACGTCCGCACTGAGCAAGTTGATCTGCAAGACAATCAGTCCTGGGAGCGCAACATGGACGATCTCATTCTGCGTGCTGCGATGTGGCAATCGAGACATTGGGTCGATCGATCGGTGTTCTTGCAATGTAGTGGTAAAGAGCAGGACACGATGGGTGCTTCCAAGGTCGTGCTCTTGACTTTTGACCGTATGCGTGAGTTTCACTTCGTTGTTCATTGTGATCCAGAACTTCACTCAGTGATTGTCTCCTTAGTACGCGTGAAAGCTCGTTCTCGAGATGTCGACGCGGCTGGCGAGCAAGACCTTGCTGCCCTCCTAGCCGGCAAGCCATGATCCATCGGTCTCGCAACTTCAGAGCCCATCTTGGAGAACAGGACTTGAAGAGAGGACTCGATGTCCCAGTAGCCGACGATCTGCCTTTTGCGTTCGCTCGACGCCAGCAACAAGCACTTGCGCTCTCAGTTGTGTTCGAGGGTACGTCGGATCGAGTGCGCCTCCTCATACCAGGCATAGCAAGCATGTTCGCGCGTTCAGCCTTTTCTCTCGAGGCCATCCTTGCCCATACAGAGTTAGGAGGTCCGCTCGGGGGTGCATCCATTCTGGTTTCTCCAAGTCCTTCGCGTCGATTGTTTCCTGCTCGCATGTTTATTGGTGTTGGCATACCCTTTTTCATCCATTCTTCTCCTCTTGTTTTGTTGTTTTGTAACCTCGCAATGTATATTACTATCACGCACACAGCTCAAGGAATGGTGATGTTGCATTTGGGAATGGAACGTTGTGAGTAAGCCCCTGAGTATTTAGGCGATCATAGAGTTCTGAGAACGCTTGGCGCTTGTACTTTGCTGTCTTCTCTTTCAAGGCTACTGTCATGATCACCTAGTAAGGTTCTTGTGTAGTGTGCGGTACTGCTGCAGCAGTATGTCAGTAATGCGGTGTCTCCTGATTCCATCTAAGCGTTGGCGGTTGGTTGTGTGCTTTGCAGTCAGGTCAGTAGTTCTCTTGCCGGAAATTTACCGGAGTGGCAGGCATTCACAGTCAGCTTGGTATATACTTTATGCATAGAGCGACTGTCCGTGCATCTGGATATGTTCATCGAATACCTGTCTTCCGCCATTTCCAGGGGCCCGGGTGAGTAGCAAAGTCATCGGGCATGGAGTTATGATTGTGAATGCTAACCGAACCAAGTGCACAGCTCAGAAGCCACAGCGAAAATATGAAAATGGATGATGCTGCAGTCGCTGCATTGAATGCAGCGCTGCATTCATTGACAATTTGGTCCTCAGGGTGATTACAGTCACCATTTGTCGAGCGGTCATCATCACCCAGTGACATCCACCACAGCAGCGCTCCGCATACCGGTGGTAAGATGTATGTAATGTTATCTTGCAAGACGACCGCTAACTAATCTTTCGATGTAGAAGCGAAAGGAGCGGCCGAATGCCATATAAGCTTCTGCTGGTTTATTGATCCCACCGGCAGCATACTTACTACTTCTTGGTACTACAGCCCAGCCTGGCACCAGACTGAAAGTGCGGAAAGCTTCTTTGTTTGTCTTTCCCAACAAAGAAGAAGAAGAGGAAAACATATAAAACTGCAACCACCCCCCGCATACCCAAGACGTCATCTCAGCTTCTTGGGCCACATCTTATCAACCAAAGCTCTTCCTGTGACCACCTCTTACCCTAGCACAATGCCTCGTCCCATGCACAGCGACACTCTGACGTTCAAGTCTGCTGCCCACTACTACCAGCATCGTCCTTCACACATAATACCGTCAGACCCGGCAGACATATCACTACTCTCCACGATCGTGTTAGTAGCAACATTGCTATTCTGCGCTGCATTCTTTATCGCCACTCTCGGGTGTTTACTCGCCAACGAGCATGACGTCGGTGAGTATTACTGTATTTCTCGACATGTCAACTGCGCAGTCAGCTCACATCCATGCCGCAGTGACCATGTATGCTCCTCCGTCAGACGGTGCTCAAGCCCTCATATGGGCAGTGAAGCAAAGCACTCGAGGATGCGGGGGTACATGCTGAATGCGCTGCATCGCCTGCTCAAAACAACATAGAGTGAGTATGGCGTTCGCAGCTCGTCCGCTCCCAGCAACTCATGCTCTTCGTGCTATCAGATAAAATCCACACTTTGAGACGTGTAGAGCCCAGCCGTGGCAGAACTCGACGTCAACATGAGTGTTTTCTAGACAACATGTTCTTCCGGTCTTCGCCTCGGTCTCCACCGTACCTCTCACTCCATCGACAGCCTGGGTGCGAATGGTCAGAGTCGACGAGCACCTGCTGTACAAGATATCCTTTGATTCCTTACTTCGTGGAATCTTTGTGTGGGATAGAACGGCTATGTAGGGCTCACGCTGGAAGTATGTATCACCATGTATACAATTATTAATTATAGGCCGCTCCAGCACTGTAGTTACTGTATACTACTGTGCTGTGGGGTCCTTTGCAAATGCGGGGACTTTTGCAAATCCTCCCCCAGACTCACTCACACAACAGTTTGCGTACCGGTAAAAGTTTCGGTATATGCAGCTATTCACTTCATGAATATACATGTACTTTTTGTAATATTTGAAGGAGGGACGCAGCCTACCGAGAGTTACCGGCGTGGTTTGGGCCATCTCTTAGGCCTATATCTGACCAGATCCGACCAGATCCCAAAGATGCTGTCGGGCGGTCAGCTCGAAAATTCTGGACAGGTTTCTTGAATAGCATTGCTCCGTGTCAGTGAGTTTCGATCGAGTGCTGGGGACACGGGTGTGCTTGGGACGGGGAAGTTTTGCATCTGCGTGACGAAGAGTACAAACAGAGCGACGAGAGCTTGAACTCCGCTCTGATCCGAGAATCTAGCGGTGCATACGCACCAGACGTCGTAGAGCGCTACACACTATGCCGAGCGGTGCTTCAATTTGCCGCGTGACAATCCTATCAATCTGTGACGGAAAGAGCAGGGACTTTTGCAAAACATGACTCTCGACGACGGCAACGTGCCGTCCCTCGTTCAACTCATCTTTTCGTCTAGAAAACCTCCGGAAAACATACATCAGATGCTATTCTACTGAACAGTCAAAAAACTGTGATTTTTGAGTAAGTATTTGAGTACCTGTGTATTTTACAATCTGTCTCATGCCGATTTATTTGCAAAGGACCCCACAGCACAGTATGCCACATGTTCGGATTAACAGCACACTGCACCGAGATTGATGACAAGCAAGGCATGTGGGGTTGAGCCTAAAGCTAGTACAGTTGTATCAAACGTTGTGCTCGAACAGAGACCGGCACCGGACTCTGCAACTCCCGCATCTCCACAGCTGGTGTCATGATAACCCCTTCTTGGCCAACCGGACCGTCCAAGCTTATTGCAGCGAGCAGCTCGCGCACATCGTCCTCTGCTCGATGACTTGTGGACCGTCGGCCAACCCCAGAGCTTCGACGGACGACTCGCTCGTGTGCAAAAGGGCCCGTTCTCGTAACAGTGGAGCCTGACCCCAACGAAAGATGCCATCCCAGTCGTTCTTGGTCAAACTGCCTTCGCAGCCGCGCCACACCTGTAAGGTAAGCTAAAGCTACCAGCTACGACCATTGAGTGCGTACACCAGGAACCCTGTCAATCAACCTCCATCTCGGGGAATCCGGGAAAAAATCGCTCACAGCCGCAAAGATAACGCATCCTATGATCAGACCTCTGCGCAACGCGACACTGAGCATTGCATCTCGTGTAAGCCCGGTCTTCGTCTAATGTATGTCGATCAGGGCGGGACGTATTAGAAGAATTGTCGACACGCCACGTACCTCGTAGAACGAAAGTCCTATGATTACAAGGCCGAGGATGACATGGACCACGTTCCGTGACGGATGTATCCGACCATGCTTTGGCTGTCGTCGATGGATAAGCACTCCAAACGCAGCTTGCACGAGGCACAAAGCAAAAAGGATGACGCCACAGATCTGCGTTGTCTCCTTATGTCAGCGCCCGTCCTGTTAATGCAAAGTAAGCTTAACGCTTACCTGATGCTCATTAACAACATGCCGCCGCCCACGAAGAGCAACTACTACAGGTCCTAACGCCCAACCAATTGTGCCAAGAGGAATTGCTAAGAATGCGATAATCGACCAGTGGACGCGGAGCCAGTAAGGACGAACGGTTCGATACCATCGAGTGAAGATAGCTGCGAGAGGAAGACACACACAAAATCCGAGAAAAGAGAAAACCGCATGAGCAACCAGAACAGCGTGAAGATTGTCTGATTGCGAGGGAGGAGGGAGAGGAGGCTGGATTTGCGGTAGTGCGTCTTGCGGTAGTGCGGAAGGCGAGCTTAAAGCTGATGGCGACGTCGACACAACAGGTGTTGATGTCAAGGACGCACCCTCGGAGCTTGAAGGGACCGGAGTGGACACAAATGTTGTTGAAGACGCAACTAGAGTGGAGGTGTTTTCTGGGGCTGAGCTTGTACGGGGATCATCATCCCCACCCCCACCCCCTCGGTTTTTAGAGAGGTCCAGGCTGAACGCCCCCGCGTCAAGGTGTTGCTCAATGTCGGAATTAGAGTCTGGTGGTGGTCTCGTCACACCGAAGGCCCAGATTAACGATTGCGTCGTATCGTTCTGGTAGGGAATGTCGAATGCGAGAATAGGTGTAGTATCCGATGACTACATACAACCAAACCATCAGGAAAATTTCGGTCATGCTCGTATAAAGACTTACAAGGTTGACACTTGCTGATATCGAAGCAATCCGAGGGGGGTTTGGGTCGAGCTGGGGAGGCACTTGTCCGTTGGCCATCCGTTGCGACAAATACACTGAGCCGTCCTCATTGGACCACATGATGACTAGAGGTGTTCCGGCCATTTGAGGGCCAAACCCGCTGTGGGATCAACAGATCAAGGACCGCGATCAGATTCGTGGTTTCTGAACTCTACGTGGTCATCGCGTACATTGACATCCAACCTAGTTGATTGAGGGCCTTTAGCTCATCTGCGTATATACCTATCAGTGCCTCATGAAAGCCGCACCATCCCAGAGAGGCGGACATACAGGTGACTGTGCTTTCGTTGACGGTAGCATCAACGCACATGAGTGTACCACACCACGAGTCTCCGCTAAGCGCGCACGTGGATGACACGAAGGAGAAGGATAGAAACGTGTACAGTCCGAATCGCTTGATGAGGCGCATCCAAGACGTTGCGAGACTCGCTTAGACCTTGTATCCGACCAAGCGTGAGGGGGAAGAGTGAAGGAGTGGGGTACGAAGGGGCGTACCATGCTGGTGGGCAGTCTAAGATACCTGCGTACCACAGTTTTGGCGGATGGGTGTACATGAGAAAATGTACAGCATATGGAGATTATCTCCAACCTTTCAGCGCATTGTCACGCTGTAACCCGAGTCTATAATGCAATCGAAGAAATAGACACAGGCATCGAGGTATGAGCGTGTAACCCACGACTACGAAAAACACCGCTGCGGCGCGGATAAGCAGCCTCCCGAACTCCGGAACATGGCAGACTTTTGAGTAATAAATCCGCAACAGTGGTATATCAGATGGCGTACGCACCTAGAACGCGTGTTCGGGCAGCGTTTCTCGCGGTCAAACGGTAAAGCGTGTGCAAGTTCTCTTCCCGATAGCCGATATTTTACAATATGCGTTGTTGTCTACTGCGTGTGATACCACGTTAAAGCTGCAAGTTTCGCCTCGTGATGGAGAGTCTACTCAAAGATCCACTTCGCAGTGTCGTTGACGTACTGGACGGTGCCCTCAGGGAACCAGCTGGCGTGAAAATTGAGTAAGTGAGCGCATATAACCTTGTAATATGCTTGACTGACAGAGCAATTTCTTTCTCAGCGTTCTCAACGGAGTCCGAGCCGTGGCAGATATTGCGACCGACTGCCAGAGCAAAGTCGCCACGGATGGTACCTGTAATGGGAAGGTCCATGAGCAATGGAATACCAAAAAAAAGGTAACTGCAGTGTCCTCACCAGGAGCAGAAGCCAAGGGGTTGGTGGCACCGAGCATCGAGCGACCAGTTTTGACAGCGTCAAGACCCTCCCAAACCATAGCCACGACAGGACCAGCAGCCATATACTTGATCAAACCAGGGAAGAAGGGCTTGCCCTTGAGGTCAGCGTAGTCTGTAATGAGCGCGATGATTAACATTAACTGCACAGCGCAGTCTAGCATATGTTAACGTACGCTTCTCGAGGTGCTCAGGGGTGGCGTGAACGAGCTTGAGGGCGGTGAGCTTGAACCCACGCTGCTCGAAGCGGCCGATGATGTTGCCAACAAGTGCACGCTGGACACCGTCAGGCTGGCACGAGGACGACCGTCAGTGACCCCGCCGACGACAACGATTTCAAACGCGTACTGACCTTGACCATGATATAAGTACGCTCTGTGACAGACATGGCTGATGATGAGAGTGGGAGGTAAGAGATTGAGAGAGATGAAAACGACGACGGTCAGAGTTTTATAGCTGTCCCAACAATCTGTAGCAGCCACTTTATCGTTCCAAATCGGGAAAATACGCGCTCTGATTCGCGAAGCGCTTAATCCAATAAAACATGGTCACGTGTGTGCTTCGGCGCCTCGGAGGGCCCCGGTCGTTGGAGAGAGAGAGGGAGGTCGCTCGCCGTTACTCGCAACGCTCATCTCATCATACCACGTTCTTTCAAAATAATGACCGCCTTCGGTCCTCTTGGCCCTTCGCTCGCGCCCGCAATCAGGGCTAACCGTGGTCTCTACAAATGGCTTAAGCCGTTCGCCAGCTGGTATGCCGGGCTCTCGGGATACAGGAGAATGGGACTGAAATATGACGACCTTTGTGCGTGTGACCCGCGTTGACTAGTGGTGCTTGCAGGCTAACTGGGATGTCTTTGTAGTGGTTGAAGAACGTCCGGACGTTCAGAGGGTACATGTCAATGCATTCTGATGTAGTATGTGCCTGCATTGACCAAACAGCCAACAGGCCCTAAACCGTCTCACCGAACGCGAGAAATACGACCGTACTTTCCGCTTCAAGCGTGCATCGCAGGCTAGCATTCAACACGCGGACCTGCCCAAGAGTTCCTGGATAACTCCGGCGGAGGTACGAGTAACAATATCGCTAAGAAGTTGCGATGAACTCACGGGTTTTGGTCTAGGACGTCCGCTACCTTAAGCCTCACGTCGAAAGCGTCGTGGAGGAGGAAACCGAGAGACAGGTCTGGGACAATTTGGTTGTCGAGAGGAAGAAGTAAATGTGAAGAGCAGCTTGTCGTCATTTCTATCATAGACTTATCCAGGTGCTATCTTTCTCGAGCTGAAGCGATAGTCAATAAATTCTACCAAGGATTTTTCCTGACTAGTGGTTGTACAAGAACCGAGGTGGCGATTGAAAATGAGGTATGAACACTTCGTCTTGATGCCTTATGCAACCAAGGGATAGTTTCACGCCAGCCAAACAAACTTCTACATTCGTTAGCTTTATTTTCAGCAGAGCGATTATACAAAGACATGCATTACAATGTTCTATTCAGGAGCATACATCTGGTATAGGTACACTGATTCTACGATCTTCCATCGCCGAGTAGAGACGATAGGACCCACATCCTACATCCATTCATCTTTGCCGCACGCAACTATCACAAAGCCTTGTCGAGCGGTGAGATGACCTCGCCACCCTTCTTTCTGTAGAAGTCGATGACCTTCTTGCCCACAACAGCGAGGTCTATCAGACACACGTGAGATCAAAGACCATAAACAACCAGTGGTTTAACGTACTTGAACCCGTGAGCCCGAATTTCTCGTAGACCTTCTTGTAAGGTCCTGAGGCTCCCCAGCCTGAAAGACCGAATTGCTCATGACTGTACTTGGCCCAGCCGAGAGTCTATTTCGAAAGGTCAGTCTCGGTCCCAATAGTATGAGCTCTGTAAAGACTTACCGTGTACGCTTCAACGGACAAAATCGGCGCACCGCTCCTCAGAACGCTCAGTCTGTACTCGCGCGACTGGCTATCAAACAGGGACCAGCACGGCAAGCTGACCACGCGGACTTTCAAGCCCTCCTCCGTCAACTTCTGAGCAGCCTCCAACACGATGCTGACTTCGCTACCAGTGGAGACGAACGTGAGGTCCTCCTTCTCAACCTCGTGCACAACGTAACCACCCTTGAGCGCGTGTTCGAGCGTGGAGTTCTCCAGGTTGGGGAGGTTCTGGCGGGACAGGCAAAGGATAGAAGGAGTGTGTTTGCGAGTGAGGGCACTGTAGTATGCAGCAGATGTTTCGTTGCCGTCGGCGGGACGCCAGACGTCGATGTTGGGTGTCCCACGGAAGTGGAGGACTGTCTCGACAGGCTGATGAGTTGGGCCGTCTTCACCGAGACCGATGGAGTCGTGAGTGGCAACCCAGATAACCTGGTGCTTGCTGAGTGCGGACAATCTGACGGCACCAGCAGCATAGGAGACAAAGTTCTGGTTGAGGATTAGCAACAGCTAGCGGTGGTCATCGTCCTCAAACACGTACCAAGAATGTGCCGATGAAGGGAATAACACCACCATACGCCGCCAAGCCATTGGCGATAGCGCCCATGGCGTGTTCACGGACACCGTAGCGAATGTAGACCCCAGCATAGTTACCCAAGCCGGTGCTCGGGGGTTGGAAGTCTACAATGCCGTTGGCACGGGTCAAGTTGCTACCAGTCAAGTCCGCTGAACCACCGATGAGATCAGGCAGGACAGGGGTCAGGGCGTTGATAGCAATCTCAGAGAGCTTGCGGGATGCCTGGGCAGCATCGGCCACCTTGTATATAGGGAGCGCCTTCTCCCAATTTTCGGGCAATTCGCCAGCGATACGGCGCGTGAGTTCAGCGTGTTCCTTTGGGTAAATTTCCTTATATGATGCGAGAAGAGCGTTCCACTCCTTTTCGAGCTGAGCACCTCGAGTGGCAACGGCGCCATATGCGTCGTAGGTCTCTTTAGGGATATGGAAGGTCTCATTTGAGGGGAAGTTGAACTTGACTTTCAAAGCTGCGATATCGTCGGCCTTCAAAGCTGTGGAATGATTATCAGCAGGATTGCATTTTACGAAAAGGCGAAGAAAGACTGACGCGCGCCGTGAACACCGTGGGTTCCCTGAAGCTTGGAGCCAAATCCAATGGTGGTTCGCAGGCGGATCAAAGTAGGCTTGTTTTTCTCTGCACGAGCGGCGACGATGGCATTGTAGATGGCCTCGAGATCCCTACGATAAAGTCAGTGCAGCTCTTTATACAGTAATAAAGTGAAGAAATCACTGACCTATCCCCATCGTCAACGTGCAGAACTTGCCAGCCGTAGGACAAGAATCGCTGCTCGACGTTCTCAGTGAATGCAACCGCAGTATCACCGTCAATGGAAATGTCTGCCGTTGAGGTGGTTAATTTGCTAGAAGCTAACATAGCCAAACCCGCTTACGATTATCGTCGTAGATCTAGAAGAAGAGGTTTAGAAGTGATATCGCACATGCGAGGTAATTGCACATACATAAATCAAGTTGCCGAGCTGCAAGTGACCTGCCAAGCTGGCTGCCTCGCTCGCCACGCCCTCCATGAGACAGCCATCACCGGTGAAAACTAATGAGTTTCGAATGAATACCTACATTTCGGAGATATGGTATAGTAGACAGCACCGTATGTATAGTTGTTGATTAGTTCGAAGCCTTCCTTGTTGTAAACCGCTCCCAGATGCGCCTGGGCGATACCAAGACCAACGGCATTCGCGAAACCTTGACCAAGGGGGCCAGTAGTTACCTCAATTCCGTCGGTGTGACCAACTTCAGGGTGACCAGGTGTAAGTGAATCGAGCTGACGGAAGCTTTTAAGATCATCGAGGGACAGCTTGAAGCCAAGGAGATGCAAAAGGATGTACTGCAGAGCACATCTAAACTGTTTTGAGCACCAAGGTACTATGAGAGGTTTGTACTACTCACGCATGTCTGCGAAATGAAAAGGCTCCTTAGCGGTTGTGTAAGCGTGTAGGATGACGTAAACCAACCCGTTAGACAGAACAAATCGATCCCTATTGAACCATTTCGAACTCTTGGGGTTTGTGTTGAAGAATCTGCCCACCCTTCAGCCCCAAAATCAATAGACGGTACAGCGGTACCTACCGTGTGAAGAGAACATGTGCGGCTGGTGCCATGCCCATCGGTGCACCTGCAGTAGTCGAATCATGAGAAACAGGGAATACCGCGCGAAACACGTCCTACTACAGACCTGGGTGACCGGAATTAGCTTTGCCTACGACATCCGCTGCCAAGGTACGGATGGTAGCAATAGCTATGCTATCAGAGCTTTGAGGAGCGAAGCTGGACATGGGCGTAAAGGTGAGAGGAGGAAGGAGGGACTCGGGACTGTCGAGGAGAAGTAAGAGTCTATATATACGGACGATGATATCTAATCATATTCGTCACGCAAATCCGCGGCGAAAGCGCGTTCAGTCACGCGTCACCGTGACATCTGTTTATATACCCCCCGGGTTGGGTGTCACGCTCGTCACGTACCGGAGCCCCCCTTTGCGCTCTCAGGCTCACCATTGCTCACCGGACTGGTGTTAGCCGTGTCAGACACTATCCCAGGTAATTACCTCTCTTCCCTCCCGTCTCGCTGATTGTTCACAACCACCCAGCCATGCATCAGCAGCTCATGGTCGAAAAGCGCATCGGTTCGCATACTTTTCTCGGCTATAGCATCCTCCGTGGTATCTGACTTACGCCGACATGGAAAATTACTGCCCTTTGCGACCGCACCGTACCTGACTTTCACAGCTTGCAAGGACTTCATCGACGCTCTTGAAGCATGTCACGCAGATTCGTGGCTCAAGTTCACTGGCGGATGCAACAACACAAAGATTGAGCTCAATCGGTGTCTTCATGCACAGGTATGTGGTAATGCCAGACAGTCTAGTATCGTCCACCTCACCCGAGTTACGCACAGAGTGTCAAGCAGGCAGCCGAGAACCGAGAGAAAGCGAAGATAAGAAGAGACAGAACGGAGCAAGCTTGGCAACAAATTCGAGAAGAGCAGTCATGACTTCGCCACGTCCGTCCGCGCTAGAGGCTATTGCAGCTCCACGCACACCATGCATATCCGAAACGCTATCAGCAGATATAAAGCGTTTTTGCGTGTAGATTATTCTACAGCGCGTTGTACATTGATCTCTTGAGCATACGCCTAGTTTGACGTCCCTTGCTCACACCGCCACGCTCACATGGCTTTGGCCGTTAGCAGAGGTACGCTTAGTCCGCCCGCCTGTGAAGAAGGTGACTCCAGACAATCCCACCGTGCCGCTAGCGACGCTGACCACCACTTCACCCTGCTTCCTCTCCACCTTGATGACGCCCGCGCTTGCCTTTCCCTTGCCAGTAGGAACTGTGACCTCGACCACTTGGCCCTCGGCGAGCTCGTAGACCTGGACCTCAATCTCCTTGGCGTATTCGTAGTCGGGACGGCCGACGCCAGCTGGGCCGAGGCAGAGCACGGAACCAGGGCGGACCCAGACAGGGATCTCGTCGATCGGGACAACTTCCTTGACCCAGGTTGGTCCAACGATGGTGCGCTCCGGGTGGAAGTACGACGTCCAAGGTCCTGCAGGGAGGTAGTACTCAGACTCCTCTCCCTCTGGCACGAACACGGGAGCGACGAGCAGATTCGGTCCAAACATGTATTGCCGGTCGAGGTAGTGCGTCGTGCGGTCGTCCAAGAATTCGAGGAACATTGCACGTTGCATTGGATGACCTTTGCTGTTACCTTCCAAGGCCTAAGAGTTGAAACAAACAAACACATTGAGTTCTGAATGTTCAGATACCTTGTCAGAGTAAGCAAGACGTACGAGCTGATAGAGGTGCGGCATCAGGCGGTGCTTCGCGTCGATGAACTTCGCCATGTACGCCGCAGCTTCTTCGCCGTACTGCCATGGAACACGATACGAAGCCGAACCGTGCAGGCGAGAATGGGACGAGAACAGCCCATAGGCAACCCAGCGGTGATATATTTCCGGAGGTGGGTGGCCCTCGAATCCACCAATGTCGTGCGAGGCAAAGGCGAAGCCGGACAAGGTCAGGCTGAGTGCACCCCGGAGGGCTTCTGCCATAGCCTCGAATGTCGATTCACAATCTCCTCCCCAGTGCTATAAAATTCGAAAGTTAGTTCAAGCTCGGTCTACACAGCTGCTACGTACCACAGGGAACCGCTGTCCTCCAACAGTACTGGACCTCGCAAAAACGACGGCTTCGCCCTCTCCAAAGCGCTTCTTGAGCAAGTTGAAGACGAGTTCGTTGTATATGACGGAGTACAAGTTGTGGACGAGCTTTGGGTCAGAGCCGTCGTGGAAAACGACATCGGCATGGGGAATACGCTCGCCAAAGTCAGTCTGCAACCAGAAGAAAGCTTTAGTCTGATGCATGTTTATGCCGAAGGAAACAAATCACACCTTGAAACAGTCAACGCCAAGGTCGATAAGCGCGTCCAACTTGCTTTCGTACCACTTCCTAGCTTCTGGGTTGGTGATGTCGACAACTCCAAGTCCAGGTTGCCACAAGTCCCATCTAGCGTTGTCCGTGGTGAACTGATGCTCCTGGAATTGACAATTTCGCACTTACTGCCAAGGCTTGCCATCTGTACGCTTGATTAAGTATCCACCCTTCACGGCTTCGTTGAAGATAGGCGAAAGCTGGGAGATGTACGGGTTGACTGATACACACGGGTAGGTGGTAAGAATGAAATTTGGCGAATAGGCTTTGATCATGAAGACTTACTCCAAACGCAAATCTTGACACCATACTTCCTCTTGATCTCCGCCAGATAGGCCTTCGGATCAGGGAAGTAATCGGGGTCAAACGTGAAGGAGCACCTATACGGAAGGTACTGTGAATTGACGATCTTCCGACGAGGCTGGTTACTCACCATTCGTATTGCTTCATCCAGAAGCAATCCAAGTGAAATACGCGCACGGGACAGTTTCGATCTTGCATGCCTTGCAAGAATCCAGAAACCGTCTTCTCATCGTAAGACGTGAGGAACGAGGTGGAAAGCCACAAGCCGAATGTCCATGAGGGAAGGAGTCTATGGGAAGCAACAAGGTCATGTCCATGTAATCAGTATCATCAAAGAAAGAGGGCAAGCAGGGGTACTCACGCAGGTCGGCCGGTCATGCGGGTATACCTTTCCAAAATCTGCAGATGGTAAAGCACTAATCAACACCTGATAGTTACGCGGACAGTGGTTTGGCATTTTACCTCCAAAGGCGTCTTGCCGTAGATGATGAAGTACTCCAAGCTCTCACCAGCGACGCTGACACCAACCCTGCTGACCTTCTCGCTTCCCACCTCGAATTCAACTTCACCAGGGTGATTGACGAAAACACCGTAGTTGCGATTTGTGATGTAGAAGGGGACACATTTGTATGCTTGCTCGCTGGAGGTCCCTCCGTCTTGGTTCCAGATGCTAACTGATTGACCTGGTGACGACGTTTCTATCAGGGAAATATAGTGTTGTAACGGTCAAAGAACGTTACCATTCTTGACAAATGCCCCAAATTGTTCTCCGAGTCCGTAAATCAGCTCGCCAGGTGAGAGATTGAGCTCAGAGTGAGTGTATCTGACAAACTCGGGAGGGACGGGAGGGTGTGGATTCGAGCTGAAGTCAGTCGTCAAGCAAGATGCATTGGAGGCACTCCGAAGCGTCCATTGGTAAGGAACGTCGTAGATCGCCTGGTGCTTGTATCCAGCAGAGGTCAAGGTGCGTTTGTCGTCCTTGAAGGTGATCGTGTACGGGTTTTCGGTGATCTCAGCGGTGAGGCCCCCAGAAGACACAGACCAACTTTTATCTGCCTTTTCTATTTTAGCGGAAGAAAGAGGCTTTTCATCTGGAAAAAGAGAGATGCTCGGAATAGGATCGATATGTTTGAAGTGGTCGATTTTGACACCGATGACCCCTTCCGTCGGAGAGTGGACTTTCAGGCTGAGGACAGGACCTAACAGAAGGACAATGTAAATGTGCGAGGCTGACGATCACGCTAGATTGGCCACTCACCAGCAAGTGTGTCCCCGCGATGTCTAATTGGCTTCGTAGAGACTTGCAGGTTGTATCCAGTGCCATTCTCATCTGGCAGAGCTTGAACGACCTGCAAGCCCCAGTAAGGCTTGACACCGTTCTTAAGTATCCAGAAGCCGTCGTTGAAGCGCATGTGTATCAGTCAATTTAGGGGGTACAGGGGACAGTAAAAGCTGAAAGGAAAGTACCTATGTTGCGGTCGAGCAGCGGGTGGTCTTATACTTCCTCTGCTCATGGCTAGTGTGGCTACGGCCCGCCAACCCCCGAGGTTTTGCCGACATGGACGATGCAGCGCACCAATACCAATTTCGCCGCCGCCGTTTCACTTATGTTTTAGAGTATGAGGGTGTGAAATGCATTGGCCATATGACCGAAAGTACTCGCGATGGTTGCAATTATTGTCGATAATCAAGATGCGCCTTGACGCACAGCCGGCAATCTCGACACGGTCACGTGAGCGCGTTGTGCGGAGCCTCAAAACGATGATCCGCTCCATTTCCCGAGCGAGTCTCGACGTCGGCCTTCATCTGCTCTGTCTGGTTTGTTCGGCCGAGGTGTGTTACAACCAGCGCGCACCTTGGGTATCTCGCATATGATTTCCAGTGTTTGAAGGCCTGAACGTTGAACAGTCCACCGTTCGCTCTTGAACTTGCGACCACAAGAGCAGTCTCTGCAAGGTATGTCTACTCTAGAGTCGTACATAGCCATACCGAGCCACGATTGTGCGGCATGTTCTGCCGAAAAGATACCGTTTCATGCAGATTTACAAAGTCTTCTATCGAGACACACTTTAGGCAGCCGGTCACGGTGAGGTGAGATACCGTCCGGTAGTACTCCTCAAGGTTTTGTCCACTATTTGCCCTCTCTCCACCATGGCCTCAGAGAACACGCGAGACTGCGGTGGCGACGCGAAGGAGCCCCAAGCGACGTCTGTGTCTGTATTTCCCTCGGACACCCAAACACACTATGAGAAAGGGGACAAGAAGTATTCTGGACGAGGCACGCGAGAGGACCCATTCGTCGTCGACTGGGACGAGCAAGACACAGAAGATCCGTTCAACTGGTCTAAACGTCGTAAATGGTTGATTACAATCCAAGTACGCAGCATTGCCATCGACTGCCCAAAATACTCGCAATAATATCACGTTTTAAGCTGGCACTTGGAACATGGACTGTCTCTTTCTGCAGTAGCTCGTATACTGGGGGTCTGGCGATGATGATGGAAGAACTCCACATGAGCCGCGAAGTAGCAATATTGGGCGTATCGCTTTATGTGCTCGGCTTCGGCCTTGGGTAAGCACGTCCAGTTCATGACATAACGTTATCGTGCTGAACTCGTGATTCAGACCGTTGTTATTCGCGCCAATGAGCGAGGTGCGTAAACCTAAAGCTTGCCTGAATACACCGCCTGCTGACAAGGGCCTATAGGTATATGGTAGAGTGAGTAGTCGAGTCAGCTTTCAGCTTACGGCTTAACGGCTTAACGGCCACGGAACTTGTAGCGGATCGTGTTTCTCTGCACATATTCGGTGTTCACGCTCATGCATCTTGGAGGCGCTCTTGGTCACAATGCTGCCACTATCCTCTCCACGCGTCTTCTCGCTGGTATCTTTGGATCATCTCGTTCGTTCTTATTTCCTTCCTTTATATGACGCACTGATCACAACGCTTTCAAAGCTCTTACAAATGCGAGCGGAGTGATATCTGACATGTGGCTTGCCAAAGACCGTGGGGTTGTGTCAGCAAGCACGTACTGATTCCATATATCTCTTACTCTACTCACAAAGCCTATCTTAGTTTATGCAACTGCGCCATTTATGGGACCTGGTAGGTGTTGAGATTCGTTACCTCAGTAGATGAGTAACTTTTCCCCGTTCTTATAGTTTTAGGTCCGGTCATCAGTGGATGGATCGCAGAGACTAAGCTCGGCTGGCGGTTCAATTTCTGGCTGATGCTCATCTTCTCTTCCCTCTCGCTCTGTTTTGGGATTTGTGTCGCGGCAGAAACTGTGAGTATTTCGATGATTATGAATAACTCCCTCTGATGATCTGGTTACAATCTCAGTTCGCTCCTGTTTTACTGCGAAGAAGAGCACGAGCACTGGCTCGAAAGACAGGTGGACAGTGTGAATATGTGTCCTCGCACGACTTGCAGCGTAGCTCCTCATTGATTGAGGTTCTGAGGATCAATCTCAGAAGGCCATTCGGTGAGTTAAATCCTCCCGTCGCACTGAGAACCACTTACTCAACTGGTCGAGCTCAGTATTCTTGTTCTCCGAACCAATTGTCCTCCTTTTAGCCATCTACATATCCATCGTCTACGCTATTCTCTATGTGTTTTTTGCGGCCTTTCCTATAGTCTTCCAAGACAAACGTGGATTCTCTCCAGGAGAAGGCGGGTTGGCGTTCCTCGGAGTGGGCCTTGGTGTTGCATTAGGCACCTCGCTAGCACCTATTCAAAACAATTTATACAGGAAAGCGATGAAGAAAAGCCAAACTGGTAGAGCACCTCCTGAAGTGTACGTCCATCTTTACCGTCCCATCTGACTGGCTTCAATCAATTTGACCAGACATCTGATACTAGCCGCCTCTACATGCCGATGATGGGTGCCATTCTATGCCCTGTAGGACTGTTCTGGTTTGCGTGGTACGTACGCGTTTTTGCATGAGTTACATATCCTCAACCGCTCCAGGACGAGTCTTCCACCGATCCACTGGATAGTGCCAATACTCGCCGGCATTCCATACGGAATAGGCGTCGCACAAATAATGACTGGATTGATACAATACCTTGTGGACACCTACACGATATACTGTGCGAGCGCTATCGCGTCAACTGTTGTGCTGCGATCTATACTGGCCGCAGTTTTTCCGCTGGTCAGCCCCGCGATGTACAACAACCTAGGCGTTCGCTGGGCTTCGACGGTGTTCGCCTTCCTTGCTGCGGCTTGCTTACCTTTGCCGTTTCTGTTCTTCGTAAGTACACGCCGCTGAGACTCGAGATTTTTTCGAGGCGAACCTTCACATTGATTTCCTTGTACCTAGAAATACGGTCCTTGGATTCGAAGCAAATCAAAGTTTGCCAGTGGTCAGGAACTCCGCGGAGAAAAAGCGACGCCGTCTCCCGATGAGACGCTGCAAGAAAAAGGCAAAAGCGCAGAAATCGCTACAGAAAGCGTCTGATGCCCAGTGCTCAGAGCCTTCAGCCCTCATGATGTGAGCTGTCGATGTGTTCTGACTGAGATGTTGAAGAATATGGCCAATCTCATACGTCCACAACCTAACTTAGGATATCACAACATACGGACCGCGCCACATTCCTCGATACCAATCCTTCATCTTATGTAGACTTTTATAACCACATTGCAGAATGTAACACTAGCATTGCCCAATTTTAGTAAAGTTGGCTTACTGTACCTCCAACGCTGATTATTGTCGCGCGCTAGTAGGCAGTTGCAGTTAGCAATCGCATCGCGAGAATCGGATTAGGGTACTTTTGATCTGGCTCTGACTCGACCGCAACTTTCCTATCAATTGTACATCGCCAGTGCGATAAAGTTGGCGCATCGACTGGGACTACTGCTGCTCAATATCTGCAGTGACCAACGTCAATGAAAGATAGCATCTGGGAATTCGAGGAGATTGTGGCTTGAAACTCCTCTCATCTATTCGAAACATATCTCTGCTCTTCTGGATGCCAATGTTTATCTCAAACTAGATGTAAGCACCTCCACATAGGCCATATTATGATCATATACCCTACCACCGAGAAAGAGGCTGGATTGAAACTTGAAGATTAACCGACTCATCGATCTCTAGGTCCTCCAGCCATCATTTTCCTTCAAGTACCGAGGGATCTCTCATTTTGTTCAACAAGCAATACAAACGCACGGCCCAGACGTCCACTGCATAGTCGCCTCTGGAGGCAACGCCGGCTTGGCTGTAGCCTGCGCCGCAAAAGTCCTCGGCTTGAAATGCAGTGTCTTCCTCCCCGAGGGCGCCAGCTCTTCAACTCTGGCGTTCTTTAAAAAAGAAGAAGCCGAGGTTCGAGAGATAGGCGACTCCTATCAACAAGCTTTGGCAGCTGCAGAGGATGCAGTGGCAGCAGAAGAGAATGCGTACGTTTTCATGTGTACGCCGCGATGACTTTCATCTCTGACTGTCGGTCCTCTAGAGTCCTTGTCCCTGCGTATGACGAGCCACTCCTATGGGAGGGTCACTCGTCCGTGATCGAAGAGACTGCTCAACAACTTCCACAGGGTGCAAAGCCAGACGCAGTATTTTGCTGCGTAGGAGGCGGTGGACTTTTAGGAGGTATCATCATTGGCTGTAAGGCAGTCGGATGGGATGACGGTAAGGAGATTGAACTCACTGCGATATGTGCTCCATCTAACGTGGAAATTGACGCAGTCCCAATCGTAGCAATGGAGACACACGGTTCCAACTGCTTCTACCAGTCAATATCCCTCAACGCAGGTCCCTTTGAATCTTCTCCATTACCTCCATCTGAAGGATTGGAAGTCATTCACGACACAAAGTATGACTGCAACATCGCAAAGCTACCCAAACTCACCTCTCGCGCTTCCTCGCTGGGCGCTTCATGGCCAAGCCCTGGCGTAGTCAAACATGCGCTAAAACGCAAGGGTGGGATTGAATGTGTATGCGTGTCCGACGAGATGGCGATGCAGACAGCGCTACGATTTGCAGGTGAGAATCCAACTTGACCTTCTGTGCTGCATGTAGCTCACCTAGTGTTAGATGATCACAAGATTTTAGTCGAACTCGCGTGCGCAACAACGCTCACCTCAGCGTACTCACCTGGTCTATTCGACAGGCTGGTGCCGTCACAGCCGGCCATGAAGCGCACGGTTGTCTTCATTGTCTGTGGGGGGTTCAAGGTTTCGCTAAGGGAGCTTGGAGGATATCGGACCATACTAGAAGGAGAAGTTAAGGCTAACCCAGAGTGGCAGGTGTCGTGCAATGGGCAGAAATGGAGTTTCCCTAAGGATTGAGCTTTGTAGTATGTGTGGACGAGGAACAGTATGAGTACATAACTTCTTCCTGTTGCGTGGAAGGCTAGCGGGATGCTGAGCCAGGTGGCCTTGTACTGTCAATCATTATTGTAGGAGTGTAGATGCGAAAGGTGGGTGCGGAGGTCCCCTGTTGACCGGGAGAGACGGAGGGATCATGTAACAGGCAGCACTTACCTTGCAGCTATCTGAAAGCTATGAGGATCTGCAGCATTGACATGTGTGCGTATCTATGCATGGTTGATTGGGGAAAAGTCGAAAAAAAGGTCCTGAAGGAGTGAAGACTCATAGAGAACGTAGCTCTTTATGTTGAACACCCTGGAATCTGGCCGCTCATTTCAACTACACAACCTGACAGCCAGCTCACGGGATAAGCTCGACTATCAAATATCAGCATCAACAGTCACCGGTCACAAGCAAGAGGCAGGCTAGTCACCAGCTAATTGTTGTGTGAGGCGGGGATGGATAGTTACGACGGACGTTGCAAGGCAGCAGCTTGTGCTTCTCGCTCAGCCTTGGCTTGGAGCCTCTCTGCTCGAATACGGGCCAACTCCTCCTTTAATGTAACCTGGTCATTCGGCAAATTCTGCAAATGCAAGCAATTGTCGGTGTCCGAACAAGTCATTTCATAGGCAAAGCCAATCTATGGCAAGCAGCGATTGTGACTCACCCTGACAATGTTCTCCTCAGGCGGAAATATCTTTTCCTTGTACTACAAGGCTTTGAGCTGAAGTCTCTCTCCCTTGGTTGCAACGCAAATGAACTCACGGGAAGGACATTGTTCCTGTACCACTCTGGGTTTCCATAGTGTGCCATGACAACCAGTGGAAGAAAGACGTATGTTGCAAACTTGAACACTTCAAGCGATGGGCCCCCCATAGCTACGACGCAGGGATTTAGCACCACACAGTTGTGGTGGGTTGTGAGCAACTTGAAGAGGCTCGTGGAGCGGGTCTTTTTATTATTATTATCTTAGGGCCTGATCGGCTGCGCATTATGTAGTCGCATTATGGAATAATCCCCCGCCAAACAAAATAATCCAGCGCTTAATTCGACTTATTTCCACAGCGACTTATTTCCTTATTGGCGGGGGATTATTTATAAGTCGACTACATAATGCGGCGCCGATCAGGCCCTAAGTTCTCGTGGAGCGGGTCTTTTTATTTTATTATTATCTAAGTTTATAAAGGTCCGTGCGTAACGTAGTTACATGTGAGACCATAGTCCGAAACCATGAAGCGGCTGCCAGCGCCCGCCCCGATTGTGGGTCGTTTTAAACAGTCCTCGGATGAGTGGTGTGGACCGGACAGCGAGGCAGTGGTGTTCAGGCACCGCCCAAGTGTCACAACCTGTACTTGGCAGAGACAGAAAGGGAGACATAGACCCCCGGCCCCGTGGTGGCCTGTGGCTGCAAGTGCCTGCTGCAACTGCTACTTTCAGACGGTTTTCTCAGGACAGATGAATGTGGTATGTCCTAGGCCTGATGACTTAGCCCTGTCTAAGCGCGTTGTTGCTACTACGCAGAAAGAGAAAATAACCTCCCCCTCCGTTTAAGAGACAAACCATTCACCAACATGCCAGGTCATGGCACTCAAAAGCCCTTTCACTCTCTGAGATTAAGGGTTCCTTTGCCAGATGCAGGGTAGAGAACACCCCAACTTGCATCTGTGGGTTTCCCCCAAGCCAAACATCCTGCCTGACTGGGGTGCACTTGCCACCGCGTAGATTCTGACAACAAGGGGCAGACCTCGCCACCTTCCTCATGATGACCATAGTGTCTCAAATTGGAATCAAAATGGCACGGTGGTGTAGTGGGCCACCGCGCTGTGGGTGAGGAGACGCGTCAGCGTTCGAATCCCCTTGCCCCCCTTTGATTTCTCCACAGCTGATGGATGTTCGCGTTATCCTTCTCATGTCTTGCACTCGTTATGTGCGCTTGAAGCTGCGTGTTTCCCCGGGATCACCCTCGGACATCACCGAGTGACAGCCCCGTTCCTGCATACTCAGCGTAGTCCGGCCATCACGTCTGAGCGTGGAGTGGTGCCCATGCCAGCGTTGCCCCCCAGCCAGGATTGGTCCCCCCGGCTGGCCCGGCGTGGCAGATGTAACCGAGATGGGACATTATGGGGCACTCGGGTCTGAGCTCGGTCCGCGGGAAAATCTCCGTTTTGACATCCCATACAGATTAACCGTTCCTGATATCAATCCATATTTCCCATCTATCACTCTTGATTAATTGGAAAAACTCTTCCCCCCCAGTACTTAGGTACACGATGACATAGATAGCTTTAAGACAGATGGATTACCTGCTCAAAATAGCCTACGAAGTGTATAGGTCTACCATAGGGCTACGCCCTCAACGACAATAAACAAGGAGGTTAAAAAAAATGGAATCACGGTTTGCCACAGAAGGCAAAACTCATCCTCTCCGAAATCCAGTGCATCTGCTGGCTGTCACAGAGACAAAGCTTGACGCAACTAATAGGGACACGATGTGGATGACGACAAAGAGGTGGTGGCAGGCTTGAAGCACAATGCTCTCACCAGCTATCAAAACTTTATGCAAGTTGCTAGCCCAGTAAAGACCAAGTTATTTTATTGATACTACCCGCTATGTAGTACAAGAGGGGGTTTGCTTACCTAGCCCAGTAAAGACCAAGAGGTCGAGATGGGGGCTAGGAGCGTACATGCAGCTGCTTATATAAACTTCAGGGACCTGCGCACAGACCATTTAAGGGCAGGCTTTGCAAGAAGCTGCGTGAACGAAGAACAAAAGAACTACCTAAAGGAGAATAATAGCTATTGTCTAGACCTTGCCAAGAACTCTACTTGTGAGAGAATCTAGCTAAAAGGAGACCAACTATTGTATTCCATTCCCACACCTGTGAGAACATCCTTCCATAAAGAGAACAATAGGGAAAGAACAAAAGGAGTCCATGTGAACAGTATCTATGACGTCAAACCCTAGCTATGGGCTGAGCCATGTGGTTGTAGCCATGTGGTCTTACTTAAGCTGAGTCACATGCCAGTGTGACTGTCAGGAACACAACTAAACTCTATGAAGAGCAAGGAAGCGACAATGGGAGTGGAGGAACAACAAGCAAACTTGCGTGGACAATGACGACAAGGAAGATGATGATGATGAGGGAGAAACAACGACGAGGAAGCAGCTAATGATGAGCTAAAGACCAGGTTATATTAGTACTGTGAAGGACTAGGTACAATGTGGACATCACCTAAAGACCAGGAGGTAGAATCTGAGGTCTTTAGGTAGCTACAGGGTGGGTTTATGTACATCTCAGACAAGGACCCCTGGTACCAGGTCTGTACTCCTAACACTGCCGTGAGAACGTATGGTGTGCTATGGTGCAATGTTCTACAATGTTCCACAATGTTCCAGCACCTTCTATGATCATGTGACTGGTTTGTCACATGTACTTGATCACATGCAGGCGCCATGTGTTGTTGATAAGATAAGATAAGGAAAATGGCTATTGATAAGATAAGATAAGGAAAAATAAAAGAAAAGAAAAGGGAAAAGTATGCATGTTTGTAATATTACCCCCTCATAAAGGCCTTTTCTCCAGAAGGCAGGAGTTGAGTCTTTTCTGTCTTCCCACAAGGATACGCGTCGTAGAGTTTCTGAAGGTAGTTTCTCAAAATTCTCGTTGATTGGTCAGAAGTTCATTGCCAAGAATAGAGATACAGCGATTGGTCGTGGAGCTCCTGGGTGCCGTCTGTGGAAATCTTTAACGGCTTCATTAGCATGAGTAACGTTGGTTGCGGGTTCCCAGGAATTTTCTGATTCTGGGTATCCTTTCCACTTAACACGGTACTGAAACTCCTTCTTTCGCCCAAAGATCCTTGAATCAAGAATCTGTTCTACCTCGTACCCCTCTTCTTCGTCTACCACAATCGGCTCAGGTTCAGGAAATTCCCAATTAGGGACCAAACTTGCCGTCTTGGCTAGTCACAACCTATCCACATGGAACACTGGGTGGCGCTTGTCCCGGATGGTGAGTTTAACTGGTAATTCAAATCCCCAATCTTTTCTAAGATCTCATAGGGACCATCTTGTTTTGGTGCTAGCTTTGCCACCAGCTGTTCCTTTGGATGTTTTTCACGGTCCACGTAAACTTTGTCACCAATTTTAAACTGTGAAGCTTTTGCAACTCCATGATTGTAGAACCGTTTCATGTGTTCTGCTGTAAGTTGTAGCGCAGCTTTAGCATCTTCTTGGGCTTCTTGTAATGCTCGAAGACGTTTGTCTGCTGCGGGAACATTGGACACTGGGTTTAAAGGCACCTGGAATTCCGGTAGATACCCATAGATCAGTTTGAAGGGAGCCTTCCCGGTGGACGAGTGTACTCGGCTATCAAGCGCAAACTCCGCAATCGGTAACCAATCTACCCAGTCATCCTGTCTGAATAAGCAGAACACTTGGAGATACTGTTCTATCTCTTGGTTTATACGTTCGGTTTTACTATCTGTCTGGGGATGATATGCAGTAGACATGTACAACTTTACTCCAAGTGCATCGTAGATAGCACAGAGAAACTTGGATGCAAACACTGATCCGCGGTCTGAGATCGTCTGGCGAGGTACACCATGGAGTCGGAACACATTTGCAATATAATCCTGCACGTGTTTGGGAGTTTTGATGTTTTCCTGTGATGGATTACAATGCACCTGCACTGTTGTTCGATTGACTGCAACCGTGATGGAATCGTATCCTTTACATGGTGGTAGTTTGACAATGAAGTCCGTGGTGACGCTTTCCCATGGAGCATTGGGCGGCTCTAGCGGATTGAGTGGACCGCGTGGTGGAGCGGGGTATGTCTTCGTTCTTTGACAGGTGTCACATGTGTCTACATAGTCATTGGCAAAGCGTGTCATGCTGGGCCACCAGTAGTTCCGAGATAGCAGTTCCAGTGTCTTGTACCTGCCTGGATGTCAGGCGGTGGGTAAGTCATGATGTCTCCAAACCAGTTCCTTTCGGATTTTGTCATCTTTAGGGACATAAACGTTTCCCCGGAACAATAACAGTCTGTTCTCCACGTTCCACTCTTTGAGTCCTCGGCTAAGAAGACGAGGTCCGAGTTTCTTGACTTTGGCAAGTGCTTCTGCCACCTCGGTCTCTCGCAGAGAACATTCACAGATACGTTTCAACAGGTCTCTGTCTGGTTGTACACTAGCTTGCCCCCGTTGAGAAGCAGCAGCTCGGAAGACCTCTGGTCCTAAGACTATTCGTGATAGGTTATCTTCTTTGTCCTTGACCTCGTGTTGGCCTAGTCTGGACATAGAATCCGACTTTCCCATTGATTTTCCGGGCTTCGGAATGATTTCAAAGGTAAAGCGTGAGAGGAACAACAATCAACGTGCTTGACGGCGTGTCAAGTTATGAGCTGTCTTCCAGTACTCGAGGTTCTTGTGGTTAGAGAAGATAGGGAATTTCTCTGGTAGCCCTTCCAAGTAATGATGCCAGTCTTCAAGGGCTCGTACAATTGCCATGAGTTCTCGGTCGTAGATCTCATAGTTCTGTTCAGTCTCAGTCATGCCTTCAGACCAATAGGCTACTGGATGCCACGCGCCGTCTTTGGCTTGTTGCTCCAATACCCCTCCCATTGCATATCCGGATGCATCTGTTTCCAAACGTGTGGGTCTATCAAAACTCCACATTGCCAATACCGGTGCTTCCACAAATTGTCGGCGGAGTTCATCAAACGCTAACTGCTCTTCAGGACCCCACTTCCAAGGAACCTTGCCTGTGAGACGGTCTAGGGGTTTACATATCTTTTTGAAGTCTTTGATGAACCTCCGGTAGAAGTTTGCAAACCCACGGAATCGGCGGATATTGGAGACATTCTGCGGTACAGGCCATTCAGCCACTGCTTTTACTTTGACAGGGTCCATGCATAACTGGTTATGACCAATGATGATGCCAAGGTATTCTGTCTCCGACCTTTCAAACTCGCATTTCTCAGGTTTCAAAAACAGGTCATGTTGCCTGAGCCGTCTCAGAACTTTGTGTACCACCTTGCGGTGTTCGGATATCTCCTTGGAGTAGATGAGGATATCATCCAGGTAGACGGTGACCTTTCCTTCAGCAATGAGGTCAGAAAAGATGTCATTCATCATGTTTTGGAATGTGGCCGGGGAATTGGTAAGGCCAAAGAACATAACTGTGGGTTCAAACAGTCCTCAGTTGGTGACAAATGCGGCTTTGTGTTCGTCGCCTTCTTTGATGCGGACATTATTTTATCCCCACCTGACATCCAGCTTAGTGAAGAACTTAGCGCCTCTTAGCCTATCCATAAGTTCAGAGAATAACGGTAGTGAATATCGGTTCTTAATGGTGACTTCGTTCAACTTTCAATAGTCTTGAACCGGACACAACTGTCCGTCCTTTTTTCCGTCCTTTTTCTTGACAAAGAAGAAAGGTGATGCCATTGGAGACTTTGACGGTCAAATGTACCCTTTTTCTAGGTTCTCCTGGATAAACTTGTCAAGTTCCTCTTGCTTGGGATGCAACAGCGGGTAAACTTTGCATGGAATCCTTTTGCTTCCGGAATCAACTCAATTGCATGGTCGTATGACTTGTGTTCTGGAAGTCGTTGAGACTCCGTCTCGGAGAAGATATGAGCATGTTGACGATATTGTTCAGGTACCATCTCCTCAAGTGTTTTGACTGGTTTAACCCAGTTCTCGACCTCAGCTAATTCACTAGAGTAGGTGTATCCTGCTAGAGTGAACAAGCGTTTGCCTTCCTGTACTATAGGTGTTGGACGTGTGCATAAGATGCGTCGGGGAGTTCCTTTTCCACCGAGCTGAGTAGTGGCCTGCGCCTGTAACTTTGGCAATTTGGCTATTTCCAAACTTCCTGAACCTTCTGTGGTCTCCTCGAGGTCTTCTTTGGCCTCCTCCATATTTACCGGCAAGTACGGAAGTTGTTTGACAACTTTTCGTAATCCCGGGATCCTCTTCTTCTGTTTAGGCTCAGCTGTTCTCTTAGCTGCAACCTCCTTCACTTCCTCAACCCATTCTCTAGGTTTACACACCTCAGGACATCCATCCATCCTGATGATGCCTTTGTACCAATCAATGGTGGGGTTGTGGTACCTCAACCAATTGATTCCTATGATTACATCTTCGGGCCCGATGTCGGTAACTGTGTAGTCCTTTCCTCGTGGTCCCCTATCCTCATATTGAGAATTGCGACTTCATCAATAGCCCCATCTCAATTTGGGGTTCCATCTATGTTGTACACCGGAATTGGTTGTTTCAACTTTTGGGTCCTGATACGATGCTCTCAAACAAACCGTTTATGAATGAATAGTGTCGAGGCTTCACTATCAATCATTGCTGCGACTTCTTTATATCTCCGCACTCCTGAAACTGTGATGGGTACGTGAAAATGTTCAATTCAGAACCAGTCTCTAATACATCAGACGCAAGTATGGAAAATCTATTGTTACATGATATACGCGGGGCACGTGCTTGCGCAGCTCAAATCACGGCCCAAATCAAAAACCCTCCTCAAGTCTCTTCTTGAAATCGGCATTCTCCGCCTTCAACTTTTCCAGCTCTCCAAGTATGGCTTTAAGGGTTACTTCTGATACCCCTGACAGAATCGGCTCTCCTGTTGTGTCCGGTTTCTTCCCTTCGGCTTTAGAGGTCGAGGCCTCTGCATTGGTAGCTGCTACACGTGGTCCACGAGGAGGTGGACGAGGAACTGCGGGCTTGGCACACGTGCGTGCAATATGACTGGGATCTGTGGTAAGTTCCTGGCAGTTATAACACCGCCGCCTCTGCTGCCTTTTGGAGGCATCAACTTCCATGGGAACTGGGCCATTTGAGGCTCGGGGAACCGGGGTAAACCTAGGCTGGGACTGGGTAGGTCTTGACGTGGTCGACGAGGGAACAGACAGAATTTTCTTCTCTGTTGTTTCTCTGATGCGGGCATACGCAGCCGCCATTTTCAGAGACCTGTCAATCCAACCTTGGTAATTGGCTGGGGGAGCTTCAGCCGTTGCGAGCTGTCTGTAGATGTATTCAGGGAGCCCCTTTATGAACCGGATCTCCTTGTCTTTGTCGCTCAACCCGTTGATGCAACCCACGTATGAGTGGAAATCAGTGACGTATGTGCCAACATCCCACGCATTTCTTTCCTTCTTCTCAGCTCCACAGAGCTTCTCCAGTTCACAAATGGCAGTATCCTCAGGCGTTGCATCGCCGAAGTACTTTTTGAGTTTGGCCTTGAATTTGGCCCATGTGTCAAGATTGCCTGGCAAGTCACCGTTGTTGTCAGCCATGTGGTCGGTGACTAGTATTGCCCATTGTGCAGCTTTCTCCAACAAACAATAGATGGCTGATAGAACCTTGGTTTTTTCTTCAGTGATGCCAGCAGTCACCCAGTAAGCTTCACATTGCGACAAGAATTGCTCTAAGTCATGGCCATGTTTGCCCTTGTACCTATCGGGCTTGGAATTGTTATTGTTGACCGTGACTTGCGGTCTTGGCATGGCTTGCGCAACTGCAGCTAAAATGGCTGCAATCAAGGCGGGATCAACCGCGGGTGTTGTCATTGTGATGGGAGTGGGGGAAACGGTTTGAATTGGTAGAGTTTCTGGTATAACCTTGGGGGTGACAGGAGCAGTGATGGGGTCAGGAATAATGGGGGTAACAAATGTGACGTCCGGTGAAACCGGTGAAATTTCCGGTATAACTAGACTGGTATCAACTTCGACTTCTTCAGGAACTCTGACAGTCAACGGAACTTGACTGTTATCACAGGGTATGTAACGGGAGTATTGTTGTCCTTGTCTGAAAAGACAAGATACTACAAACTTTTGACTTCAATTTGGACACAGCTGCTGTTCGCAGACTTCGATATATGTGTGATCCTCTTTGTTATTGTGACAGTCCAGACAATTGTTGGGATCAAAGACGTGGAAGAGATTATTGCACTCAATGATTGCTATCTACTACAAAGGGAGTTTCTCAAAATATCCTCCGTCTGCTACAAACACAATTCGACTCGTAACCTCTGTCAACCTCTTGCACAGTTGTGTGAAGTTGATTTGTCCTACTGACTGCAGGCCCCAATTCAGTGCTTTGAGCTGGGCAGGCGTGCAAGTGGAGAGTACTTTCTCTGTATGCTCTGTGAGGTACAAAAGTTTGTTGTTGAGTAGCAGGACTGATTTGACCTGTGAGTTGTTGCGGTCACGGGTAAGTTCAATCAGAATCTTGAGGCGTCTGGTGGTGGCCTCGATCTTCGGCTTGAGGATGCCAACTTGGTCCTTGATGGAGAACTTATGGAAGTCGAGTGTCACTGGTTTCTGCGTGTCCGGTCGAGGTGGTGCAGGTGCCCAGGAGATGCAATCCTTGAGAGACGGTTTCTCAATATGGTCGGCAAGGGTTTGCGTACGTTCGGTGCGTGTACATTCCTTGATAGACTCGTTGTCACGAGCAAACTTTTTGTGGTTGAAGTGTGGGAGTCTAGTACTGAGAGGGTGGTAGTGAGGACAGCGTGAGACGTATGAGACAATGGCTTCAAGGTCCTTCTCTGTGTAGAGATGGGGATGACCTTGTTTGCGCAGTTCTTGTTGATCCTCAAAGAAAGACTCGGGTACGTTACGACGGATGCATACGTCTTTTGGCACTACAACCACGACATGAGAAGGAAGATCAAGGGTCCAGGCCAATACAACGTACTGGTAAACCGGGGGGACTAAACTTTCAAAAACTTTGGGGAAGGAAATGTGCGGTTGCGCGACGTCCAGGCGAGCATACGGAGATTCTACCTAATGTCAGGAACACAACCAAACTCTATGAAGAGCGAGGAAGCAACAATGGGGGTGGAGGAACAACGAGCAAACTCGTGTGGACGATGACAGCAAGGAAGATGATGATGATGAGGGAGAAACAACGACAAGGGAGCAGCTAACAATGAGCTAAAGACCAGGTTATATTAGTACTGTGAAGGACTAGGTACAAGGTGGACGTCACCTAAAGACCAGGAGGTAGAATCTGAGGTCTTTAGGTAGCTACAGGGTGGGTTTGTATACATCTCAGACAAGGACCCCTGGTACCGGGTCTGTACTCCTAACACTACCGTGGAAATGTATGGTGTGCTATGGTGCGATGTTCTACAATGTTCCACAATGTTTTAGCACCTTCTATGATCATGTGACTGGTTTGTCACATGTACTTGATCACATGCAGGCGCCATGTGTTGTTGATAAGATAAGATAAGGAAAAATAAGAGAAAAGAAAAGGGAAAAGTATGCATGTTCATGACATTGACGTAGTAGCAAGTAACGTGACCGTGTGGAGCATCTAAGCCACGTGATACGGGCGCTTAATAGACGTGCAAAGGAGTTTTTGCAGAGAGGTTGCAACTAGGTTGCAGCCCGGAGTTTTACAGATAAAAACAAGAGGTAATGTGCAAAAAATAAGGGCTAGTTGGGCCAACCACGACATTACCCCCCTCCTAAAATTGAGTGTCCTCACGAAGCATTACTATGCTGTGGTGATAGAGGTCTTCTACCTGTCTACAGGGATTCAGCAGAATTGCCCCAATTGTCTAGTCAGAAGGATGCTAGGAAGTTTCTCCCCTTCTGGTGTTGTTGACTTGACTGTACCCGTCAATGTGATGTTCTTGAGATATCCAGACCGATGTGTTTGCCTTCATCCCAGCTAAGATTGTATGTAGATGGATAGATTGTGTGAAGGAAAGCCGGGTCGGTCTGGGTATTGAATTCCCAAAAGTGCAAGCGGAGATCCGCAAAGAGTGAAGCTTTGATGACCTGGGGCGCTCAGGGGTTTGCTTTGTAGAAGTTGTCAATTG